>JAVJIF010025767.1:0-13596 GCA_038442645.1 Agave tequilana | reverse complement strand
CTAGGTAGAGATGGTATTAAAATAAAACATGTTTATATATATTTGTACTGTTTCGTATATGCGTATTATATGGTATCACTATTATCACATCTTGTATTATATATTAGTATCATGGTTGTAGTACTATTGTATATATTACTGCCTCCTTCATTTTACCACTTACTAGGTCGCTTTCTGACGACCCTGGGTTTGCGTGCCCAGATTGGAGATCCGAGTTACCATAGTATCGGAGAGTGCCATGGAGTCACATCGGAGCTTCCTCATCGGGACTATTCCTAGGTATCTTGGTGCTTTATTTCCGTTATCTTATTTGTCCCTATTTGTCATATCTGTTATGATCGCTGACCTATTTCTGCAGGTATTCTTGTACTTATTTCATGCTGGGACCCATATCTATATGGAGGTTATTTATTTTACTGAGGCTTAGCGTACGTACGTGAGGGTTTTCCGCCCTGCGTATGTACGTCGCCATAACGTCCCCGTACCTGCGGGATCGGGGCGTTACAAGCTCTCTTCCGGGTGAAGAGTATAAGACCTTCATTCTAACCTGATCAATAAGAAAGCGTCATTTAGCTACAATCATGTCTCGGCTGCTCTTGTGGATTACAAGGTGAGAAGGAAGGACAAGGAGTATTCTTCTAGTAGCACAACAGCATAGGCATTGACTATAAGAGGGATGAGTTCTAATCATCAAAAGGAAAATGGATATGTTGGTAAGTCCATGACTAATAATCACAAATTGGAAAAGAGCCAATGTGCTTTTAACAAGGAAGGACAATGAAAGATTGATTATCCAAGGCTCAAGAAGGAGAAGGGATAGAAATCAGGGGCAAACTTTGCACAGGCAGATGATGGTACTGATTCTGACTCATCAGAATTTTCACTTTCTATCACCTCTATTGTTTTCTATTTTCATTAATATGAGTGGATTTTGGATACGGGTGGTACCTATCATGTTTTTCCCAAGCATGAGTGATTTGCTAGTTTTGGAAAACTGGATGGAGGCTTGGTGTCACCCTGAGATGGACACACATGCAAGATTGAAGTGATAGGTACAGTTCGAATCAAGTTCTTTGATGGGATGATAAGTTGAAGAATGTGAGATATGTTCCTCAGTTGAAGAAGAACCTTATATCAATTGGAGCTTTTGAGGCTCAGGGCCTTTGGGGACTCTTAGAGAAGGCGTTCTTAAGATGTCCATTGGCTTGTTGGTGATTTGAAGGGCATTAATGCACCAACTTATATTACCTAAAGAGTACTGTAGTCACTGAAACTATGTACTTCAGAATAGTTGGTTATGGCAGTAGACGCTTGGACATGTTGCTTTGCATTCTTTGCAAGCTTTGGCGAAGCAAGAAATATTGAAAGGTGTGTTGACCTACAACTTGGAATTTGGTGAATGTTGTGTTCTGGACAAGAAGACCAAGGTGAAATTTGGCATCGTTACTCACCGCTCGGAAGGTCTTCTTGATTATGTTCATGTTGATGTTTGGGTCCTACAAAGATTGTATCACTTGGAGACCATCGGTACATTGTCTCTTTTGTTGATGATTTATCTAGGCATTGTTGGGTATACTCTATGAGACTAAGGTTTGAAGTCCTAAATATGTTGATGAAGTGGAAAAAACTGATGGAGAAACAGACTGGCAAGAAAAAATTGATGGAGAAACAGACTCGCAAGAAGATCAAGGTGCCCCAATTTGATCATGTTGGGGAGTGTAAGGATCTATTCTTGTAATTTGGCTAGAACAATGGTATTGGTATTCATTTCACAGTTGGAAAACATGGGATGGTTAAAAAAATTAACAGTTCCTTGCTGGAGAATTCAATATTTATTGTCTAATGTATCATTAGACAAATTATTTTGGGCTGAGGTATTTGTGTATGATAGCCATCTCCTGAATTGTTTGTCGTCGACTGCGATATGAGGTAAAACTCTATTGGATATTTGGTCGGATGAAGCAGCTTAAGACTATCGTTTTCTGTGGGTATTTGGATATCCGGCCTACTTCAGTGTCAAAAATGACAAGTTGAATCCGCGAGCAAAGAAGTTTGCATTTTTAGGAGTTAAAAGAAACTTGAAAGGCTACAAGTTTTGATATTCCGAAATAAGAAGATCGTGTTGAGTAGGTTTGTCACATTCGATGAGGCTTTATTGTTGAAGTCTACCATCTCTCAACAGATAGAGAGGATGAAGACAAAAGATGCATCGCAGCGGGTGAAGTTGATGCTACTCCACCGTCTCCAGTTGATTTGGTATCAGTTGGGATCTCACCGAATATGATACCGGGTAGAGACTGCGTAATTGTGTTGGATGGTAAATAGGTTGATTTGTTTGCATCCATAGGAACCAAGTTGAATTCATAAAAGTGGGTGAAGAAGCGTGAATCTTAAATTGGTAAGTTAGATTAGCTCAAGTTGAAGAACGTTGTTCTCTATGGCAATCTAGATGGTGAGGTTCATATGACTCAGTCGTTTGAGTTCATTGCTGCAAATCAGTTTCAGTTGGTTGAGCTCTGTGGAGCTTTTCTAGATGAACTACGTGTGGCTTTATCCCTTAGGCAAGAGATACGTAGGCAGCTGTAATGGATTCGTTGGATTCTGGGTTATTTTCTAGTTGGATTCTAGATTCATTTCTGATCCGAATTCAGATCTATTGATTTTTTTTCATGGATTCTCTGGCTATATAAAAAGGGATATTGTCTCCATTGATGGTAACCTTTTGAGAGAGGTGAATTATATTGTGAGTTCTAGGGTTAGTTTGTGAGATTTCTATGGCCTAGTGCATAGTTTCTCTAGTTGGATCTTTAGATTATCTTTGTAACCTTTGTAATTTTGTTGGCTGAATAAGATTTCTTCTTGACGTAGGCAAGTGCCAAATGTGATGCCCCAAAATTTTCACACACCAATTGCATCTATAAGACTGCAATCTAGGCAAGAACTTTAGAGCCGTTATAATATGATACATAACTCAGACAGTTTAAATATGAATATATGGCAGGAAACAAATCATATATAGGTAGAAATCTTACATGGTAGAGAAATACATGTCATACACAAAGTGTCTCAACATATGAAAACTAAGTCTAAAACATATACAATACTACTCAGGCTCTCGGCCTCAAGGTAGATTACAACATATATAATACCAAAAAAGGATACATGAATATAAAAGGAAAGACTCTTTATAGAGCACACTATCTACCTATTAATAGGAAAGATGCTACTAGCATCTCGTCACTCGTGTCTCTCTGGATGCCCTGCAAACAGCCTAAAAAATAATAAATCAATTGGTGTTAAAATGCCAACAAGTCTATCATCAAATGGGTACCTTCCGACCATAATGATCCTGAGGGTGACTCAGTACTAGGCCAAGGAGGCAACTAAGGTTCACATACATAAAGAAAAAAGAATAACAAGGTAGTGAACATGAAATAATACAATCTTGATAAGCAACAAAAAGTGAATGTGCATGATGCTTGATACACGACAAAGTTCTAATAATACCAAATGCAATCATTCAATACAAATACCACTTGTACAACATAAACTGATAAATACATCTCAAATTCACCATATAAACCATCATTTGCATTCCCCTCATCCATGAATAGCCTCATTCGTAATCCCTATCCATAAGTACCCTCAATCGTAATTCCCTCCATCTACGAATGGTATGCATTCATGATCTCCTAACCCATGAATGTCTATAACACATCCACATATACCATTCGCATATCCTCCATCCACGAATGCAACACATACGTATACCATTCGTGTCTTCTCCGCAACCAAGAATGTATACAATATAAACACGAATAAATATCAAGATACGCCATTTCATATAAATCATAATATACAAACCACCATATATATGAAATACGAATATAATTCACTCATCACACCAAGCATGGTATCACTTTTCAATCATAATAAATAGATTTCCACGATTCTAAAATATAGATTTCAGACAAATTATTCATGTATATGCAACTTATCAAGCACATGCAAAACATGTATAAATCTCAATTAAATTAAACTTGCTTTCAATATAAAGATTTCGTCTTTTAATTCATCTCTTCTATAGATCTCATAAAAATCACATTTTTATCAATTTACACCATTCTATATTCACATGGGTATGTGCTACTAACTATAGGATGCATATAGACTTAACTTAGCAAAATTTAAGCATGAAAATCAACCACAAATTCATATTTCTATTCTTGTGTAAACTCCTAAACATCAAGAACATAATAAGAGGCAACCAAGGAGGAAGACTTGCCTTGCTAGGTCAAGAGGAGTTTTTTTCATGAAGAACACTTGAAGAGAATGTCCTTTCCTTGCTATCTTCACGACAAGAAAAGATCCATGATCTTCTCCTTCAAAATCTCACTTTCTCTCTCTAGCTGTTCTCTCTCTTATAGGTACACCTATAGGAGGGTGAATAGGTGTACTAGCTAATTTAGGGCAAATGATGCGAAATTAAAAACTTAATTGCAAACACACTATGTGTAACTGTAATATCCCTGATCTAAAATACTGTATTTCTTTCTGAAGTATTTATTTTATTTTATTGGTTATTTTATTATTATTTATTAACTTAATTTATAGTACAAATTATTTTAAGATAGTAAATGGTATTTTGATCTTATATTTATATTTAGCATATTTTAATTACTAACTAGTATTTTTCCTATTACTATATTACTATTATTATTATTGTAATTGCTACTATTATTAATATTGATATTGTTATTATTCTTATTCTTATTCTTATTCACATTGTATTATTTTAGCCATTATTATTAATGGTAGTATTTTACCAAGTACTATTAGATAATATTTTTAATGTTGATAATTTTATTATTATTACTACTATCTCTTTTTGATTATTAGTATTTATTATTATTATTGTTATTATTATTATTATTCATATCTTTTTATTTTCCTAGCCCATAACCCATTACCATTAAGATACTTACCCATTAACCCAGAACCCAATCTTAATCCTAATCCAAATCCTATCTTATCAAATCTTTTCATAAATCTTAACTAATTCTAATCTAAATCCTAACAAAATCATCCTAATCCTAACTACTAAATCAAGCAATTTAAACGCAACTGAAATTCTGATTTTTAAATCATTAATAACCAATAAAAAGCCTAAACTACTTCTCTTTTTCTACCTCTAAAGAAAAATCATGACCCAACTATCCCCACTTCCTTCTTTCTTTTCTCCTCAAACGGAGCATGAACAAAAGAAATCTTGAAGTGCAAATTGAGAAACATGCTAAGGGAGATCAAATCCAAGTAAATAATCTATTTTCTCAAAATTATTTGATATAAATAGTTTATTAAAAATCATGTCTATACCATAATCTCCATGAATAATTTTTATACATCAAAAACCCAACCTAAAATCCAGCTAAAATACATGTGAAGATATACCAACTTACAATTTTAGTTTATATATTTTTTCAGAATTTTTAAAAAAAGATTTTCAAAAAGTTGCAAACAAAAAAAATATTTTGGCTACTGCTCTGGGCCAAGCCGAAAGCAGCTCAGCTGCGTTCCAGGCCATGGCCTGGCCTAGCTGGCCTGGCCTGGCTAGGCCAGGGCCGGCTTGGCCAACAGGCCCTTATGCCCTATTAAAAAAGAAAATTCTAGACCAAGCCTGAGCCTGGGCCTGGGCCTGGGCTGCTAGTTATATAAAAAGAAAGAAAGAAAGAAGAATTACATATTAAAATAATTAGTTTAAAATATAAAAAAATAGAGAGAAATATAAATAATATTCTATAATACTTCTACTTTATATGATAAAAACTTTAGACTAATACAACATTAATTAACTAAAACTACCCACTTTAAAGTCATTTTTCTTAATGGTAAATTCGGACCCGTCAAGTATTTTTATGGTTTAAAGCCTATTAAAATCCAACAAAAATTAGAAAATAGTTTAAATTAAACCTAGTAAATTCATTAGACTCAGGAAACCATATTCTCAACCCCAAACTGATTAATCAAGTTTAAAACTCCTTAAAACTCTCATGTAAAATATTCTTTTACAAATTCTAACAATTTTTATTGAAATGAATCATGTAGACTTATCGGGGCCTTATAATTTTAGTACTTTGGACTTGGGATCGAGTTCAGGTGAGTGTTTCTTTTTTTGTTTAATTTTATCGGGAGTGTTTCTTTTCTTTGTGTAATTTTATTTAATTTTATTGTGAGTGTTTCTTTTCTTTGTATAATTTTATTTAATTTTGTTGTGAGTGTTTCTTTTCTTTGTGTAATTTATTTAATTTTATTGTGGGTGTTTCTTTTTTTGTTTAATTTTATTTAATTTTATCGTAAGTGTCCTTTCCTCCTTCAGTTAAACAAGAATTTTTGTAATAAATGATTTTATATTGTTGTGTAATTATATTGCTAAATTTAATGAGATAATATTTGTAAGTGTTTGCTCTTGTATCATTCTCTTATTTATTGTTGTCAGTTGTTTGTATCATTTCATGTGATCATCTGACTTATTTTACTAGTGTGATTACATGTATACCTTTGTGAGACATCGGTGAGTGCTCATCCTATTTAGTTAGTTTATATGAGTGTTTATTGATATCATAACATGTGTGGAGAATTATTACGTTAATTCTAGGTAGTTGTCGTACACCTTAGACTATGACTTTGATTGATCTTGAGATTAGCATGATCATATTTGTAGATTTATTTGAGATATTATCGGACATTTATTTGATGATATTTCAAACGAGAATTCATTTGGACAATAAAGATGGATTAATTAAGATGTTACCTTGAGATTGATTTATATTGATTGATATATAGACCTAGAGTTCAAGTTGAGATTTACACAGGATTTTAATTCATATTTAGATGAGATCAATAATAGTTGGATTCTGATCATATGGGAGAATAACTTACCTTGATTTTTGATCTAGCATATGATACTGATTTTGGATTATTAGTTGCAAATATTTTATTTGGTTATATTCACTGATAAATTATCTGAGTAATGATGTTTATTGATATTGAGGTTTGAGTACAGAGACTTTCTAAATTTTCATATAGCTTGAAGATGTCCCACTCCTTAGTTATTATCTTGATTGGCATTAGAACTATTAATGATGTAACTTAAACTATAATTATGTTTAGATCTTGAATTTGACTGGTTCATGATGGTAGTTATACGAGTTGATATCTGAGCGACATTATTAGTAGGTTTGATTATTCTTATTGATGGTAAAATAGGTAAGAGTTTGATTAGATATTGATGATTGATTAATTTGGAGATTCTTTATTAAAAAAATGAGATATTGGACTTGGATTTGTTAGTAGACGCGATTGAGTTGGAGTTGACCTTGGGTTAAGGAGTAGATGTAGATTAATTTGACCGACCTGGTGGCATGAAAATGCATAATTAACTAGTTACTTGAATTTTTAGATCTTATGTTTGAATTTAATGGAAGTAAGAGTGTGTGATGGTCTTAATTAAGATTGGATAGTGATATTAGTTGGATATAGATGAGTATGTATTTGATATATTGGGACTTAGATATATCGATGACTTTGAGGATCTGAATTGATTAAATATTTTGCCTGGATTATTCTATTCATGCCAGCAGGTCATTACTTATTCTGAATATCATGATTTACCTGAAGAGCTTGACTGATTATACATGGCATTTACCTGATAACTATAATGTCCATGTTACCAAAATTGCTGAAAAATATTGTATAGTAACAACACCCTCATGTTATACTTGTTACATATCCTGTTATATCGGTATCCTGTTCAATGACATTATATATCCTATTATACCGGTTTCCTGATTACACATGTTGGCGTGGTTACCGTGACTATCATCGAGTTATCTCAGTAATCTAAGTAACATGCACATTAAATAATCTTGATAAACTAATAACATGACATTAAACAACTTACACCGGGATTGGGGAGATTGATGGAGAAGACAACGTCTGTATTTTGGGTGGACCTAGGATATAGGTTGCGCAGCGAAAAGAGGGTTCCACTGCAGGGTTTCCTTGGGGTGACTGGCACCCCGTCCTGCTCTTGTTTCTATTATACATGTTATACATGTCCTTGACTACCTTGCAGTAGGGCCTGGTTCAGTGCCAGGAGTCTGGGTCGTGGTCCTAGGTATGTACGGGTCTCACCTAAAGCATGGACAATGTCTCCAACCGATCAGTTTCAATAACTTAGAACCTCGATTGACATGTATAATAGGCGTAGTATGGGATGCATCTATTACAGGTGGCAATTGGTGTTCGCTGACATAATAATAATAAACTGTTTATAATGTGCTGAAATTGATTGTCTTTACCTGATACATGAATATAAGTTGGACACCCAATATTACACCTGACCTGATTGGGCATCTGACTCTAGTACTGACTGACTCTACCCGATTGATTTATAGATCGTGAAGGCACCTGATTGGATACCTGAATGGACACATGCTCTACTGTGTGCTATCCACATTACTATTTATTTACTTTATCCATTCTCGTATATGTATTTTCTTTATCTGTTCACATTGTTATATGTACATGCACTTTCTAGTTTATTCTGACAATATTCACTAGGAGTTCTGATTTCCTGAATTTGCATATCCAGATTTTAGCCATTTACTGCTGATCAGGTCTTTGGAGAGGATCATACTCATCTTGAGGAGCCAAAGTTCTCTCTTACTTGGTCATCTTTTTTTGGTATTTTCTGTCTCTTCTTTATTCAATCGCTTTCATAGTTCTATGCATTGGACTTATGCTTATTCCATTTCTTTTTCATATGTCATCATGTGTGGATGTTTATATATGATATTGCAGTGATATTGATTTACTATAGTGCTTATATGACTTGTTCCGGTCACTTTTAGGCTTAATGTATATGTGTGGGGTATTTTCCTCGCGTATATACGTCGCCGACTCTCGTCGCGACTCCATTTTCATGTATTTTAGGAAGCGGGGTGTGATAGCAACCAAGAGTGAGTCTAAATTTCCCGTGAAGGGCTCTGGAGCTACTCCTCTAGATTTCTCTAGACTAAGAGTTGAGGTGCTTTAATAAGCTCTCTTGGTTGAAGACAAGTGTGAGCACACACAAACTATATCTAGCATATGAATATGAATAATGTAAAGCAATGCAAGATATACTAGAGATAGAGTTGAGAGATAGTGGATCAAACGCAAATACCAAGATATGTTTCGAGATTCGAGCCACTGCTCTAGTCCCTACCTTCACACAGAAGGATTTTCGCTATGTCCACACAGGACCTTCTACAAAGGGACTTCCACCGAGGAATTATAACTCAACACTGGGAATACACAACTCCTCTCTCTAACACAATCACCTCTACACAAGAGGCAAGGCACAAAGTTAAAGTAAAGAAAAAGTTTACAACTTGGTGATCCAATGATCACAAACTCTCTTGGTGATCTCAAAGGATCACAAATAATTTTCTCACAAAAACAAGATCCTAAAGATAGAAATAGAATGATAGCTCAAGTAAGAGAAAAATAAAGTGTTTTGGAAAGAAACAACAAAGAAAAACTCTTGAGAAAAACTTCTTGATAGGTAAGGAAATGAAGAACAAAACTAGAATTCCCAAATATTAGTTTTCTTTGATTTTTCAAAAACTCTGAAAGAAATAAAGATAAGAGAATTTTTGGCACAAAAACTTGTTTTGAAAACTTGCTAAAAATGCTTGAGAAGATGGGAAAAATTATTGTTAAAAATCTTAGGAGAAATAAGCCAAGGGAACCCATATTTATAAGATTCCTAAAATATAGCTACTAGGGGTCCAAACAGGTCCAGAATAACATGTCGGTCGACCGGCCAACGGTCAGATTTCTGGTCATCGGGTTTTCAGTCGACCAGCCCAAGGCAATTTTTCTGTCGGTCGACCGCCCGGTCGACCGAGGCCAGAACCAGAGAGCTGGTCTCTTTGGTCGGTCGACCTGTCAGTCGACCGGGACCATTTCTAGAGAGCAGACTCTCTGGAACGGTCGACGCTCGATTGACCGGCCCAATGGCCAGAGCCTTATGCACGTCCTGTGCACATCGGTCGATCGCCTAGTCGACCGAGATCTGGTTCGGTCGACCGGTCAGTCGACCGCTAGTGGTCTCAACCTGGGTTTTAAGGTTTGAAAACTTGGTCTTTTAAAATCACATAAAATCACATAAAATCTACAAAAATAAGTTCATGTAAACACTTAAAATACAAATATGTCTGATCAAGGATCAACCCATATTACAAACAATTTGATATTTTTGAGGTATTAAAAATTAAGCTTGAAACAAAAAACTGTATCTCAAAACTCGTTTTATTTTTATCTTCAAGAGTTTTTAGAAGACTTCAAAATGAAAAACGATTTCTCAAAACTTGTTCAAATAAAAAAATAAGATATTGAAACACATTTGCTACATAGTGTGTATGAATAGAATCCAATACACATATAAAAAGATATATCTATGTTTTTGACATTAACTCCAAAACTAAGTTTTGTTAAAGAACAAAACTTGAAACACATGAACTTCGAATCATCAAAATAAATTTTTCTATAATATGAAACAATAATGTATTTGGATGAAATTCAACATATATATAAACCATGTAAAACTTCTTTTGATTCTATCTATTCATGAAAACGAGGAATATATTCTTGAAAATCTAAAAACCAGTTAAACTGAAACTGAAACTATTGAACTTGTGTGTGTGTACTTGAGCATATCAAAACTAAGCTATCCTTACACAAGATCTAAACAAAAACTAAACAAACCGAAATCTTCTTGTAGAACTCCTTCTCTAACTGACTCGATCCAAACTTGATCCAAAAGAGTTAGATGCGATCGTTGTAATGTGAGCTCTGAATCAATACTTGCTTACTTCAACACTTTAACTGTGAATCTCTTGTTGAAGTTAAATCTCTACTAAGATCTTGATCAATATCTGAAACTTATTAAACACAAGATCATTAGCAAACAACCTTCATAAGTTAGTTATCATCAAAACTAAGGTCAAGGGCCTCTGGGCCAACAATCTTCCCTTTTTATGATGACAAAACTTATGAAATTATATATGCACTAATTAAGGATAAGCTTCATAGAAGCCCCCCTTAACTTATGCATATAACTCATGCATATGAATAAAACAATAAAGATATGCAATGTAGCTTAAGATATCAAATAAAAACATGATGTGTGTGTGTGTGTAAACACTTCATAAACATGCATATATAATTCTAAATCCTTCTCTTCCTTTTTGTCATTCATCAACAAAGGGGTGAAGACAAACAAACAATACCAACAAAACATATTTTAAAATAAAATTTTGATATCGATAAAAACAATCAATTGAAAAAAACCAATTGAAAGTGAAACAACCTTTTTACCAATCGATAACAATAGAAAGACATGATACCACTGGAAAGTAAAAACTAAATTTTTAGGTAAACATTAAAACCATTTTACAATAAAGATACCTAGTTGAGAATAATACTAATAAGATTATTGATACCAATATTGAAAATGTTAGTGTTTTCCATTGATTTGCAAAGGGAGAAACTTACAAAAAAAAGTGTCGAGGAGCTAAATACAAGTAATTGAAAAGAAAATACAGGTAGATCTCCTCTGAGATTTCTGAGAAAATGTGCAGGTAGGAATCTGATCAGTTCGCGACCACTTATCCCTTTGACGATGCAATCAGTCAGATGATCGAGCTGTCTCCCAATAGGACTCCCTTCTCGTCTGGTTCAGGGAATCGAGAACAGTGGATCAGTAGAGCGGTAGAGCCCTCTTGCTGCTTCTCAAAGCAATCTCCTCTCTCTCTCTGCTTCGCCTTTTTTTTCGTTCGCTCCCCCTCTCTTGTATGCCTTTGGTAGGCTATTTATAAGAAGAACAGGGGTATAGTCGCCTGAAAATCTAGAAACAGATTGAGTCAATCTGTCTTAGCATCCAGAGAAAGTAGCCTCGCTGCGAGGTTAGAAATAGCTTCTGCGAAGCTAAAAGTAGCGCAAGATGCTAATTGAGGGATATTCCCTTTAATTAATCAAGAATTTCCTTTTATCTCTTCAATTAATTAGGAGATATCCTTTTATGAAAGATATCTCTTTAACTAATTGAGAGATCTCCCCTGACCTTCTCGCCTGATTGGGAGAGTCAAAGGATTATGAACGGCAACTGCCAGATTTGACACAATCTCCTTGATCTCCTCTGGAGATTTGATTAGTCAAAATGACTATAAAGGACCCACAGCCGAGTCGTTGTGTTGAGCTCATAGCGGAGCTGGGAGAAGTTCTGGGGAAGCTAGAAGAAAGCCCCTAGCGGGGCTCGATAAAACTTATGGTAAAGCTACCAGTCAGCCTTTTGCGTAACTGCGCGGAGCTCCAAGCTAAGCTAACTCTCTGCAGAGTTAACTGAGTGATTGAGGTTCTACCTGCACATAAGAATACAGTATTTCAGATTTTAAGATTAAAGAGTGCAAGTTACTCAATTCTACCGCGCTAGCAAGTGGCTATACGGGTCGTGATCCACAAGAAGGGACTAGCGATGGAAGCTTTTTAGTAAGTTTTCTTTTAAGATACAAAGGATGGTTAAAATACTTCTTTTAGTTCTTGTAAAGAAAAAGAGAAAAAATTAGGTTAAAGTGAGTTAGGAAGAAGATGGTAGATTAAGAAGATGGAAAACTCGAAATGATATGTACAAAGAAATGGAAAAGGAATGATAAAAGAAGTGGTAGATTGTGGTGTTCTAAACTAAAGAATTAAAAGAAAAGAAAGAAACTAAAAGTTACTTACCCCTTTTGTGCTCATATACCTTGGATTCGTAGCTACAACTTACCTTGTCTTTGAAGGTGATCAAGCATGGCGTGTAGGATCTTCCCCATTCCCGATCTACACTAAGAATAAAAGGACAAACTATACTAACAAGAGAATGGTTGTTCATCACCATAGGCCATCAAGGGCACTCACAATGGCGAAGCAGTCTCGAGGCTAACAGATTCACTTGGATTGAAACACATTAGAGGAGAGTAAATGAAAACAAGAGTAAAGAAGAAAAGTAACTTTGATTCAATTCAAATAATAATGGAAGAAGAGATCACTTACACCGGTGTCACCTGCAGTACAAGCTTGCTCTTATTCCTCCATGAAAGTATCATCTCCTCTCAGTTACATAAAGAAAATAAAAATTACATGAAAGAAAATAAAAACCTAAGTTACAAACTACAAATTAGCCTAAGTTCTACTCTTTACTTGGTCGTCTCTTTTGCCTTTGAGATTATAGGTATTTATAGAAGAAATGTAGAGGTTAGAGGAGTATGAAGATAGGGAAAGCTGGCTATTTCTAAATTTGAATCCTTCCCTTCTCCAAACTTGATTTGATGTGGATATCAGTTCTGATCTGCAGTTTGTTGGCGTGTTGATTACTGAATATCACTTATCAAATGACAGAATTAGAAATAGTGATCAATATAAGAGTTGTAGCTCTATAAGTCTTCTTTCTGGATCATCTTGAATCATCAGATTTGAGATTCGGTAGCGAAAGTTACGATTCAAATACTAAAA
>JAVJIF010025766.1:0-52775 GCA_038442645.1 Agave tequilana | reverse complement strand
TTTTTCTCGATCTGACCGCACACCATAATCTCATATCCTAAAACGTGTGTATATATATTGAAACCATCCGGGGATATCGGCCACTTAACGCATCCCGCTAATCTCATGGGTCATGTGCGTTGCTCGCTACCACACAGAACATGTAAGTCCTGATTTTTTTATTAGTGTGGCTAAATGCCCATCAATAGATTCAGACTGGTGATTGCTGGGGAGTAAACCCACAATCTAACTAGTCGAGCGCCCCACTTTCTAACTGCGATCTAACTGTGATGTGTGTGTATCACATGAATTGGAGTTCATTTAATTATTGATCTAATGGTTTCATTTGTTCTATTATTGAAAATCATTAAATTTTCAACTATTTGATACATTAGTAGATGAACTCAAAACCACGTTATTTTATATGCGTACATCTTAGACCATGGAGATCATAATATGCGGTCAGCTCATAAAAAAAATAAAAAGAAATTAGAGTTTTGATGTGCTATCTGATGTGAGTTCCATTACATGACATCTAAGGTATTTTTTTCTCACACTCACACACATACATATGTAGGGAAATTATCCTTTAGGGTCGGTACTAGAATAGATACATAAAAGTGTTGCGCGCGCGCTCTCGCATGCACGCGTGCGGACACCACACACATTTATTGTATGTATATGATGTATCAATGTACGCACAATCATATTATGTATGTACTAGACTGAACTAGGGTTTGGAATATAGAAAGTTGTTTTGTCATCAAAGACAAAAGTTCATCGCATGTCATGATTGGTTTTCCATTCACAATTGTGATTTGTGTAGTTTAAGTGAAATTTGCTCTTGCCTCTTTGGCAAGGGCACAGGAAAATTGCCAAACTACATAAAATCTGTTTGTTCCTGTTGATTTGCTAGATATTTGGCACTGGGTATCATTTGAAAAGTGGTAACAGCAGTTTAGCTTTGGTCCATAGTGTTAATCTCACATTAAAGATTAAGTGGCCCACTACCCTATTCAATTGGATTCCTAATTAAGGTTAACTGATATTATAGATGCCCATATTAAAGTTACATTATATAAGTTAATAATCACATGAGGTATAAAGGGGCATGATGGGTGGTTTTATCTCAGGGGGTTATTTGCAAATGTTAGACCCTCATCTCTCCTCCTGTAAAGAAAACAGCCCCCACTCTCTCATTCTTTTGAGATATCCATCATATTTGCAAGGGTTGTGAAAAGAGAAGGAGAAAGAGAGAAGAAGGGTGGCATTAGGGTTATTGCAGGATCAAAGAAGGAATCGAGGTCCTCTTCAACATTCTTCATTCTCCACTAATGGCTTCAGGTATGTGTTTATATGAATATGCATTTAATTCTTCTTGAGATGTAATTGATTCTAGATCCATGCTAGTTTAATCCGCATTAAAGTTCTTTTAATTTCTTACATTTGGTATCAGAGCATTGGTTGAGAATCAATACATCTCAGAATTATAATTATGGATTAATTAGGGTTTTTATGATTAATAGTTTCATGAAGAATTTTTAATCATTTAATTCAGATTTAAGATTATATATTCATGATTCTATTAAGATCCCATATCCCGCAAATTGTTTATTATCTGGGATCTAATCAGGATTAAAAGCCCTAATTTTCCCTAATTTTTCCCTAATTTTCCCTAAAATTTGGCATCAGTCGATTTCTGGAATTGTAAATCTGTAACTGTTTCGTGGACTATTAGTCGACTATAAGTTTCGGGCAAGTCGACTAATAGTCTTTCCAGAAAGTAATGAACTCTCTGTTTTTATTGATTAGTCGACTTGACATTTTGATTAGTCGACTAATAATGAGTATAGTCGACTAACCCTCTTCCCAAGTCGACTAATAGATTAACCGAGAGTTGCCTTCCTGCAGGAGTCGACTAATCTTGCCCTTAGTCGACTAACCTATTATTTTGTAGTCGACTAATCCTTCCTCTATAGTCGACTATACTTGACCCAAGTCGACTAATCCCCTTTTGTAGTCGACTTGACTTAGCCTTAGTCGACTAGGCTTACCTTGACCAGTCGACTAATGGCTGTTTAAGTTCAATCATAAATGTATGTTACACATTTGAGATTATTGTGTTAATATTGATTGATATTGGTCAAGTGTTAATAAAATTGGAGTGTTATAGAATTACTCAAATAAAAGGTTAGAGAATATTATTGGTTAGTTTTGTATTCATACGGTTTATTGATTTAGTAGTTGCCAAAGTGACCTATATTAGTAAGCCTTATGAATATACAACTACATAAAAGACTTGTCAATAAGGGTGACATTAAAGACAATAATAGTCTCGATGGCGGTTCTAGTTAGGAGATTGGGACTGGCCCAAAGGAAAGTCTCTTTCAAATAATTATGAACCGGGTAGGATAGTGTAATTTATGTAACTTAATGGTGTAGAATTGGATACCCAAAGATAACATGACTTACTATCTAAGTGACATAAATTATATTAGACCTACATAGGTGATAAAAGGTCTCACCTAAAGAGTGAACACTAGATATGCTTAGGTTTCGCCCAAAGGAGGAATCAAAGTGATATCAATAGTTCATCTTCATAAATTAAAGATTTTGTATTGATTCGAGGCCTTAATGTGAGCTTGTCCTATTTTGTTTCAGTGAACGTTCCCACTTCCCTTCACACTCATGCAACTAGCATTCCAGCCCTGGATGGTACAAACTTCTCTGAGTGGTTTGAGCATGTTCAATTCACACTGGGTGTACTGGACCTTGACATGGCTCTTTTAGTAGAGAAACCTGATGAAGTGACTGCTGAAAGCACTGCAGACCAGGTTAGCCATGCCAAAGCTGGGAAAGGTCGAATAGACTCAGTCTCATGTTCATCAAGATGACCATAGCCAATAACATCAAGACTTCACTCCCACATACTATTAGTGCATCTGAACTTTTAACTGCTGTTAAAGACCGATTTAAGTCTGCAGATAAGTCATTAGCTGGCACCCTTATGGCTGAACTGACTACCATGAAATATGATGGTAGTAGAGGAGTTCAACAACACATTCTAAATATGACTGATAAGGCTGCGAAGTTAGGATCACTGGGAATGAAAGTGGATGAATCTTTCTTAGTACAGTTCATCCTCAACTCACTTCCTCCTCAGTTCGGGCCATTCAAGATCCACTATAATACTCATAAGGATAAGTGGAATCTGAATGAGCTGACTGGTATGTGTGTACAAGAGGAAGTGAGACTGAGGCAAGAAGGGCATCACTCAGTGTTGGCAGTATCTCAAGGAGCTATCCATAAGAAAGGTAAATATGGAAGAGGTAAGAGGTTTCCACCAAAGAAATGGAATGAACCTGGGAAAGTAGCCAGGGTCATGGAAAGCCTTTCACTGTCAAATGCTACTTTTGTGGCAGAAAAGGACATGTGAAGAAGGACTGTAACAAGAGGAAAGCTTGGTTCGAAAAGAAAGGTATAAATCTTTCTTTTGTATGTTATGAATCAAATCTTGCCAAAGTTCCTTCTAATACTTGGTGGATTGACTCTGGAGTCACAACTCACATAACTAATTCAATGCAGGGATTCCTTACAACCCGAAAACCGAAGGAAAGTGAGAGATTTGTCTTTATGGGGAACCGTCTCAAAGTGGAGGTCGAGGCTGTTGGTACTTACCGATTACTCTTAGAGACGGGTCATCAGATGAATCTTGAAGATACTTTTTATGTACCTTCGATTTCTAGGAACTTAATGTCATTATCCAAATTAGATGTTGTTGGATATTCTGTTTTATTCAGTTGTAGAAAACTCAGTTTAATGTATAATTCAATGTCGGTTGGACACGGAATTTTATGTGATGGTTTATATAAAATTTCATTGAATGATGAGTTTGCACAATCTCTTTTATCTCTGCATTCGAATGTTGGTATTAAATGTGGCTTAATTAATGAAAATTCCTCTATCTTGTGGCATAGACGACTGGGACATATCTCCAGGGATAGAATTGAAAGATTAGTGAAGAATGGGATTTTAGAAACTTAGACTTCACTGATTTTGGGGTGTGTGTGGATTGCATAAAAGGAAAGCAAACCAAACACACCAAGAAAGGTGCCACAAGAAGTAAAGAGCTTCTTGAAATAATTCATACAGATATTTGCGGACCACTCTCCATTCCATGTTTTACGGGAGAGAGATACTTCATTACCTTTATAGATGATCTGTCACGTTATGGTTATGTGTATCTAATTCATGAAAAGTCTCAGGCTGTTGACATCCTTGAGGTGTTCATTACAGAAGTCGAGAGACAATT
Organism: Agave tequilana; assembly: GCA_038442645.1. NCBI lineage: Eukaryota > Viridiplantae > Streptophyta > Magnoliopsida > Asparagales > Asparagaceae > Agave > Agave tequilana. Next base: position 48,484 of record JAVJIF010025766.1, on the reverse strand, counting down.
AGATAGAAAAGTTAAAATCATAAGATCAGATCGAGGTGGTGAATTTTATGGTAGATATGATGAGTCAGGACAACATCCTGGCCCATTTGCTAAATTTTTAGAAAAGCATGGTATTTGTGCTCAATACACAATGCCAGGTACGCCTCAGCAGAATGGAGTTGCTGAAAGGCGAAACCGAACACTTATGGATATGGTTAGGAGCATGATGAGCTTCTCTAATGTACCTAATTCATTGTGGAATGAAGCCTTAAAGACTGCTATGTATATCTTGAACAGGGTTCCTAGTAAGGTAGTCCCAACAACTCCTTTCGAGTTGTGGACTGGTAGGAAACCTAGTTTAAGACATTTACATGTTTGGGGTTGTCCAGCAGAGGCTAGAATATATAATCCACAAGAAAAGAAATTAGACTCAAGGACAATATCTGGATATTTCATTGGTTATCCAGATAAGTCTAAGGGGTACAAATTTTATTGCCCTAACCATAGTACAAGAATTATTGAAACTGGTAATGCCAGATTCCTTGAGAATGGTGAATTTAGTGGGAGTGATGAACCAAGAAAGGTAGATCTTGAAGTGATAAGGGTGAATATCCCAATACCCCTTCCTTCAAGAGAAATTGTTGTCCCTCAGCTTGATCATCAAGCTGAGATAACAGAACAACATATTGATATTGGTTCACCACTCCATGAGGATATCGCCATTGAAAATGTTGTAGAACCACCACAACCGGTAGCTTTGAGAAGATCTCAAAGGGAAAGAAGATCTGCCATTTCAGATGATTATGTGGTGTATCTACAGGAATCTGATTATGATATTGGGATAAATAAAGATCCATTTCATTTTCACAAGCCATAGAATGCATGATTCTAGTAAATGGGTTGATGCTATGAATGAAGAGTTGAAATCTATGGACCATAACAAAGTCTGGGATATGGTCGAATTGCCTGATAACTGTAAGAAAGTCGGGTGTAAATGGGTCTTTAAGACCAAGCGCGACTCTAAAGGCAATATCGAACGATATAAGGTCAGACTTGTGGCTAAAGGTTTCACTCAGAAAGAAGGCATTGACTATAGAGAAACCTTCTCTCCAGTATCAAAGAAGGACTCTCTTAGAATCATTATGGCCCTTGTAGCTCATTATGATTTGGAGTTACATCAATGGATGTGAAAACAGCTTTTCTGAATGGAGATTTGGATGAGGAAATTTACATGGAGCAACCTGAAGGGTTCGCAAAGAAAGGACAAGAACACTTGGCTTGCAAATTAAAGAAATTCATATACGGACTTAAACAAGCTTCCAGGCAATGGTATATAAAGTTTAATGATACCATTATCTCTTTCGGATTTACAGAAAACATTGTCGATCAGTGTATAAATCTGAAGATCAGTGGGAGCAAGTTTATATTTTTGGTTCTGTATGTGGATGATATCTTGTTAGCCAGTAGTGATATTGGTTTACTGTATGAAACTAAAAACTATCTTACCAAGAACTTTCAGATGGTTGATATGGGTGAGGCAACTTATGTTATTGGCATAGAGATCTTCAGGGATAGATCTCGAGGATTGTTAGGACTGTCTCAGAAAGGTTATATCAATCGAGTCTTGGAAAGATTTCATATGGAATTATGTTCAACCAGTTGTGCACCCATTATGAGGGGTGACAAATTAAGTGGGAGCCAGTGTCCCAGAAATGACTTAGAAAAGGGTCAAATGCAGAAAGTTTCATATGCGTCAGCAGTTGGGAGCTTGATGTATGCACATACTTGTACCAGGTCAGATATCAGTTTTGCTGTTGGGATGTTAGGAAGATACCAGAGCAATCCAGGAATGGAGCACTGGAAATTGGCTAAGAAGGTAATGCGGTATCTTCAGGGAACGAAGGACCATATGCTCACATATAGGAGATCAGATCAGTTGGAAGTGATAGGCTATTCGGACTCAGATTTTGCTGGTTGCCCAGATAGCATGAAGTCTACTTCAGGCTTCATATTCATGCTAGCAGGTGGGGCAATCTCGTGGAAGAGTGTAAAGCAGTCTATCACTGCTTCATCCACGATGGAGGCTGAGTTCATAGCTTGTTTTGAAGCCTCGAATCATGCATTATGGTTACGGAATTTTATCTCAGCACTTGGTGTAGTTGACTCTATTGCCAGGCCGCTGAAGATATATTATGACAATACAGCAGCCGTTTTCTTCTCTAAGAATGGAAAGTACTCTAATGGTTCCAGACACATGGAACTTAAGTACTTGGTGGTTAGAGAAAGAGTTCAGAAACAGAAGGTGTCAATTGAAAGTATAAGTACCACTTTAATGGTTGCTGATCCAATGACCAAGGGATTGCCTCCAAAGACATTCAAGGAACATGTTGTTAGGATAGGTCTTTTGAGCAATCTGTAAATGTATGTTTTGGTACTTGTATAATTGACAATATTGCGCAATAAAAGTTTGTTTCTGTGTTTCCTGTTATCCAATTATGTGTGCACATATTATGTATGGATGTTTGTTAAACAGGAAATGTCTTAACAAGATAATTACAGGGGTCATTTTGGTTATGGACTCAATTAGTAAGGGTTATCAATGTTGTGGTACATAGAAGGGAGTATGACATAGATGTTGTATAACCGCTATGACTCGCATTGGTGGTCCAAGCTAATTGCAGTATTACAGTATTTCATGATTTGGGCTTATCAGTTGTTATTTTTTTTTTTTAAATTCGTGATCACGTGTCAAAGTTTTTCAGTATGGAATCCAATAGAGTCAAAATATTTTTTGAAAATGAGTCTTTTCTTTTATTTGTTTTCTAAAGTTTTAACATAATCGGCTAGTGGTCCAAGTGGGAGAATGTTAATCTCACATTAAAGATTAAGTGGCCCACTACCCTATTCAATTGGATTCCTAATTAAGGTTAACTGATATTATAGATGTTCATATTAAAGTTACATTTATATAAGTTAATAATCACATGAGGTATAAAGGGGCCATGATGGGTGGTTTTATCTCAGGGGTTATTTGTAAATGTTAGACCCTCATCTCTCCTCCTGTAAAGAAAACAGCCCACTCTCTCATTCTTTTGAGATATCCATCATATTTGCAAGGTTGTGAAAAGAGAAGGAGAAGAGAGAAGAAGAGTTTGGCATTAGTGTTATTGCAGGATCAAAGAAGGAATCGAGGTCCTCTTCAACATTCTTCCATTCTCCACTAATGCCTTCAGGTATGTGTTTATATGAATATGCATTTAATTCTTCTTAAGATGTAATTGATTCTAGATCCATGCTAGTTTAATCCGCATTAAAGTTCTTTTAATTTCTTACACATAGGAACAAGAAAGCCGTAATCATCAGGCAGCTTAATCTCATGTAATAAAAGAGCAGCCTCTAATTATTTGATAGGCTTGGGTGGTGGGGGTGGGTGGTGTTAGGGTGGTAAGATTGCAAGGCATGGTAAATATCAGAGAGCCAATTGACAGAACGAATCATTATTTCACCAATATAAAATTACTACTCTCTATATCTAGCAAAAAACAATTATTCGCTTTATAAAAAATGACCACTAGTTGTATGTAAATAGCCATCATCAATGTTCAAACTACCTAAATGTAAGCAGCAATGACGTTCCCTGCCCCACTTCTCTTTACTGCATGTATAGAAATTTGCTAAATGAACAAATATATATTGTCTATCTCCACTGCTTACACTCTCTCCATTGCTTCCTTCCTCCTCTCTTCCTGCACCTGAGAAAGGAGAGAGATCCTATTAAGTGTGCTAAAACATCAATATATCGTGTATTACATGTATCCGAGCATACTGGAGACTACCGCCTTCTAAGCCATCCCCAGTCTCTTGAAGTACTTTTCTTATCCCATCTCCCCCCTCATGGTAGTGTAGCTCATCGATACTAAATAGAAACGCTCACCTATTTTTGAGCACTACAACATACAATTCCATGGATTACTGGAGAGAAATAGAAGGCAAACAAGTACATGATCCCTTCTTCCGTGCCTCATGCCACCGCAACTCCGGCTCCACGACAACAAAAGATGCTACTATCTACAAAGCCGAGAGGTACTTATGGATCCCAGGCCCCATAATTGTTGGTGCTGGACCATCCGGTTTGGCTGTTGCTGCATGCCTCGGAGAGAAGGGAATTGAGAGTCTGGTGCTTGAGAGGTCAAACTGCATCGCCTCTCTGTGGCAGCACAAGACCTATGACCGCCTGCGCCTCCACCTCCCAAAGAAGTACTGCGAGCTCCCCCTCATGCCATTTCCTGCAAATTTTCCCAAGTACCCTTCCAAGAAGCAGTTCATCACCTACCTTGAGAATTATGCAAGGCAATTCAATATCCGTCCGCAGTTTAATGAGACGGTGGCGAGTGCCGAGTATGATAATGGTCTTGGTTTGTGGAGAGTGAGAACAACAGCTGGGGGAGATGAGGGGAAAGGTGTGGAGTATGTCTGCAGGTGGTTGGTAGCATCAACCGGAGAGAATGCAGAGGCAGTGATGCCAGAGATTGAAGGTATGGGGGAGTTCAAGGGGCCTGTTGTGCACACGAGCTTGTATAAAAGTGGTGATTTGTTTAAGGGGAAGAGGGTGCTTGTTATTGGGTCTGGTAACTCCGGCATGGAGGTTTGCTTGGATCTTTGCAACTGTTATGCTTCTCCAACTATTGTTGTAAGAGATGGGGTATGATCCTTTTCCTATTACAATACTGTTTTTTATCCTCTTCATTAGTCAGTTATAATTGCACCTTGTGTCACAAATATTGCCATGAAATATTGGTTTCCAGCTTATGATTTAATGCTTCTTATCCTTGCGATAAACCTAAGCTATTTTTTTCAGAAGAAAATTTATTGAATCTTGGAGAATTATTTTTTCTTACATGGAGATCAGCTCACCTGATTGCTGCTCCAACTGCTGTAGCTACTCTTTACTATTTTCTGCCAGTGTTTATTGTTTGTTGTTTTATCGATTCTTCTGCAATCAATCACTTTCTGCAATTTTCAGTGACTCTCAAGAGTAAAGATCAATACTGTTTGTTTTTACAATGTAAAATTTTGTTATGACATTGTTATAACCCCATATATTCTTAACTACAAGGTTTTGTTAATTCTTATCATTGATTTTTCTTCAGATGGTTACATTCTTTCTTATTTTCGCTTTAGTGTTTTGTACTGCTTGCAACTGGTCAAACACAAAGCAAAATATAAGATCATCTCACTTGTTGCACACTTGCACAATCTTATTCTATTATCAAGCTAGTACATACAAAATCTTAGTTTAAAGAAAAGGAGAGGTTTCTGCATGCGAATAAAGAGATTCTTCATGAGGAAGCCCCTTTTCCCAGTTAACATGCCTGTTTGTATACTGTTGTCCAATCTCTAAAACTTCCATTTCCAGCCTCAGTCCACATCTTTCCTTCTCTCTTTTCTAGGGATTCATCAGCATGCGGAAGTATGAAGAGCACCCTGTTCTCCTCTATCTTTCTGTATTCTGCTTGATCTTTTTTCTTTCTGCCAAGTTTTCTGAATTTAGTTAATTGCAGTGATGCCCCACTCCCCACAACCAAGGAAAGCAACTGAGATACTCTATCACTTCAGAATACTAACAATAATTAGTAAATCAAAGGACATCCTTCTCATGTCATTCCCTCAATTATTGATTAAATATTTGAACAAGCACTAATAAAGTACATGCTAGTGATAAGAAAATGAGAAGACAGCATCTAAGTTGCTATCCAGAGTCATTGCTCCCAACTTAGTTAAGAACCAGACATGGTTGTTGGGCCCAACTTTTGCCTATCTTTGCATGCTATATCTGTACCCTTTTTGCCTAACTTTAGTTCATGTTATCCTGGCAGGTGCACATTCTACCTAGAGAGATGCTCGGTCAGTCGACTTTCGGGCTGTCCGTGTGGCTCCTCAAGTGGCTCCCAGTTCACGTTGTGGATCAAATCCTCCTACTCATAGCCCGTGTCATGCTTGGCGACACAGCCCGATTCGGCCTGCATCGCCCGCTGCTTGGACCACTCGAGATAAAATCAGTCTCAGGCAAGACTCCAGTCCTTGACATTGGAACCCTAGCCAAGATTAAGTCAGGGGACATCAAGGTAGGAAACTGGAGCAGCAATGTCGCGCAACTGTTTGAAGTCAGGGATAGTGCGGACATGCGCTAACCATTTTAGTCTGTCTTGCACATTGTAGGTGCGGCCAGCAATAAAGCGACTGACGGGACCTGGGGCAGAGTTTGTGGATGGGAGATCGGAGAATTTTGATGCCATCATTCTTGCCACCGGTTACAAAAGCAACGTGCCCTCTTGGCTCAAGGTATGATTGCAAACTTGCATACTTGTTTTGCACCACTGGAATGGGATCCATACGACAGCTGATAGTTGTTCCTCTCTTTGTTTTCAAAATAAAGTGTGTTTCTTGATGATTGCTTGGCTGTTCTCTCTGACTGACACAGTTGTGAATAATGGTTGGTTTGGCAGGAGAGGGAGTTCTTCTCAGAGAAGGATGGATTGCCAAACAAGCCCTTTCCCAATGGTTGGAAAGGCGAGCGCGGCTTGTATGCTGCTGGCTTGTCGAAACGAGGTTTACTGGGGGCATCAGTGGATGCAAGAAGGATCGCGCATGATATCGAGCAGTATTGGAAGTCTGGTGATGCAAAGAAATGCATAGCATAGCTGCAACTAATGATTCGTTCATGAAGAAGAGAGTATAGGAGAGTATTAATAGATTGCTTTTTTTTTTTTTTAAATACTCGTGTTGTTTGTATGTCCATGGGTTAGCTTTGTGAGTAAGTTGATGAGAGTGTGTAAAGAGCATGAAGGGTGAATCCCTAGCATTTGTATATCTTGTGTACTGTCATTTTTCCAGGGTGGGGTTTGATATTTGTTTGGTTGTGATTGTACTTCAGCTCGGCTGGGCGCCTGGTTGTTAGTTTTCTGCAATATATTCTAAGGTTGAATGGTTTTTTTTGTTCCGTCAGAGATCACGCTGGTGAAAGCATAGAACAGTTCTTCAGAGCCTGTATAATATATCTTTGTTCTTGAAACTGAAAGGTATGTATCGTCTTTGAAAGATCAGTGGCATAAATGTTAAAAGGCAACTGAGATTATTTTCCCTTTTTGGACATTCTGAAATATATATCGATTAATACATAACACACTGACAAGTACATGGAGAAAGTGTTATCGCTGTTACAGGATCGTTCTTGACATTTTACGAAGCGCCATCGCTTTGTAAGCGCGCAGGCTTGCCACGCATTATATCGTTTATATCATTCTCTTTTTTCCATCGAACACAGAAAAATAGGAAGATAGCGATAGTTTTATATAAACTATTTTCTTTATTGAAGTTATTGAGATCAGTTGTACATGAATCTGGCCTTTTAAGGCCATGACATCAGTCAACACATACCCAAATTGAAAAACCAGCATACATTCTTCGACCAGCTTATTTGAAAATTCTATTCTGGCAATGTCGAAGGTTTTATATATTTATTTTGGCTTTGATTCACTCTAACTATGTTCTGTTGGAATATCAAATAAAAATATTTTTTTGGAAGATGATGAGTCATCAATCATCATCAAATTAGGAGTCATCATCAAATTAGGAGTCATCATCAATTTAGGAGTTGTAATTCTTGAATTTGGAAGTTGCTATTCTTGTAAGTTTTGAAGCCTATAAAAGGCCATATACCTCTTTGTTTTTTGTATCAAGCAATCAAGCAATAAAGCAAGCAAGAAAAATTGCTCTCCTCTTAAAAAAAAAAAAAAAGGACAATTTGGTATCAGAGCCATGCCCCGAAATTAGTCGTGTGTGTGGGTGATGTTCGACGGTATAATAGATACCCCAATGACGCAAAGATGCATTAGGCCTGCCTGCCCACCCCACTGGCGAAAAATGAAAAAAAAATAAAGCGCAATAAGCCCCTGTAAAGCTACTATTTGGCTCTCGAGAAAATTGGCACCGCAGTGCAGAGAAGTGACCGACAGCAGTCGGTATCTCGATGGAGCATTTGATCTTCCGGTGTGAAGATAGTTGAGCTTGCAGGGAGACTCTTTGTTCGAGGGGGGATTGTTGGAATTTGGGTCGAACAAATAGTCCCACATCGGCTAGACGTGGGGATGGTCTTGGGCTTATAAGTATTTGGGCAACTCCACCCAATAGACTAGTCTTTTGGGATGGAGCCCCGAGTCCTTCATGTTCAACTCTCAGAAAAAGGGGCCAAAAAAAAAAAAAAGAGCAAACCTTGCCTGAATCAAGAGAAATATAACATGCCTTGCTTAAACCCTATATAGAGCTTAACAAATCATTGGCATATTGATATTTATACAAATCACATGCATGTTTTTTCTCAAGGGAAAGATGGGTTATGTCAATCTTATTATTGATATGTCTTTAATGAATAAATTAAATCATAATCTTAGACCTTTTCTCATAATCAATTAGCCACCCTATGAAGTTCTTAGCCACCCTATGAAGATCTTAATCACCCTATGAAATCTCTAGCCACCCTAAAAGTTATCAATAGCCACTCTATGAAGATCATAGCCACCCTATGATTTTGATGTATATGTAGGGTGAAGTAATGAAGGGGTTTAGAAGTTTTGCCTATAAATAAGCATCACATTGCATGAGATTTGTTGGCAAGCAAAGAGAAAAGAAGTGAGAAGAGAGAGTTGCTAAATATTGTATTGTTCTCTCCTTTCTCTTACCATTTATCTTTCTTTTGTTAAGCTCTAGTGAGTTGGGTGTTATTGGGCTTGGGTGAGTGAGATTTGAGTTGTAATCTCTTTATTCTTCCCTTTTGATTAGTGAATTCCTCTTGTTGTCTTCTCCGTGGACGTAGGTTGCATTGATCGAACCACGTTAAATACTGGTGTGCTGTTCTCTTTCTTTCTATCAGCTTATATTGCTATCTGTCTCTCTTTTTGCTTGTCATCTCTTACATTAAAAGCCTATTGTTACAACACTTATTTCATCAAACCACAAGCATGTGCAATGAGAAAATTAAGTAGTCACCATCCTCACTGTAGCCTGCTGGGGACAAGCATGACCTTTGCACTCCTCACTCCTCCATGGGGTGATAGTTATAAATCTCGTCACTTTTTCTTTCTTTTATTACTCATTTTATTGGCATTTCAGTTGATATTGTGAGCAAGGAAATCTTTGAAGGATTTTTTTTTTTAAATTTCTATTTTTATAGGAGAGGGAGGGGACACAACAGATCAGATTAAAGATATGTATGTGGGGCCCCAAGCAACCGTGGGAATGCGCATTGCAACGAGGATCCGATGGTGGTTCTTGCTGCAATGTGGAGCATCATATTTCCTCTATTTTTTTGAGTGAGCATAATTCCTCTATATTGGTGAATCCCAGTGTCTTTCTCTTTTCAGTCTCATCTCTCTCTCAAATCTGATTCTGTTCACTCCATCTTATCATTCTCTCAGCATGTAAGTGGCTAGAAATGCGTCAGATTCCAATCCAGCACTGAATCGCCAAAACCAAAAAAAAGAAGAGAGGGAAAGTGCATCCCCCCTTGCTCTGTAGTACATTTAAAAAAAAAAGATGACAAAGATGCTGTAACACGATAATTATGATATTAATTATTGGGACCAATAAAACGCTCAAGATCGCGATCGCCGTTGTGAAACCGTGGTAATATGTAATATTTATAAAAGAAAACTATTGTAGAGCAAAATAGCAATACAAAGACAAAAGAGTAGAAAAACATGAGGATTTAACATGTTTCGACTCAAACTTGACATACGTCTATGAGAAGAGAACTTGAGAGAGTTTTATTAATAAACTTGGTACAATAGATCTAACCGTCCTCTTGATTATCACAAGAGTATTCACCTTCCCCTTAAATGTTACAAGATTACAAGAGTGTACTTTCTCTTTATGCATCATCACCTTTCTCTCTCTTTCTTGGCTTCCTCTTCCTCCGTTTGTGTTACAATGTACTAAGTGATAATTTTTATTTATAAAGTTTTACAATACAAATTCTTTTCAAACTATAAGATAATCTTGATCATCGGATGCTTGAAAAACTTGATCAATTCTTAGAAGAGTTTCATTTCCTTGATGTAAAAGAATTCTAGAACCTTTAAATTTTAAAAACAAATTTTCATTAATAGGAACTAATTCCTATTCGAATTTCACCAAAAAAGAAAACTTGAATGTGCCTGATAAGGAAACTGAAATCCAGTTCTGACCTTTGGTTGTCGACTGACCCCTGTTGACAGGCCATGATGCCTTTCAAAAATATGAGATCTCTTTCCTCTTTGTTATGTGTTGTCGACACAGCCTGTCGATGGCCTACTATGTGCGGTCGATAGCCCTGTCGACTGCCACTGATATGCTTCTTTTACTGAGTTCTTCTTTCTGCTTTAATTCGATTGGATCTTTGACAATCATCTCTTCTTGAAAAGAAAAAAAAACTCAACAATCTCCACCTCGACTTATTTTTCAAGCCTTTAACAAAACAGTTTGAAAATTCTAAAATTGTACCTTGATTTTTTTCATAGATTGTAACCTTACCATGAAGCCTTTACTCTTGTCCCCTCTTCCTAAAGCCTTTGGCTGATTCGTCGCCATGTTTTAAACCATCTTCGGCTTTGAAAGAATACATCATTTCTCTTTTTTGCAATATTTTGACTCAATTCACGTCCCATCGCAGTTTTCCTTGAAGCTCCACCTCGCGATGAGCTCCCTTCCGAGCTTGTCATTGAAACTCCACCACAAAGTGAGTTTCCTTCCTTCAGCTTATATATTTCTCTATCTTCTTTCCTTTCAGAATTATCCTGTTTTCTTCGCTAATTGTGGCGACCCTTGCTGTACTTGGATTCAGCATTCTTCTTCATCGAGCACCTCTTCGGATATTAGATTGTATCGTGCCTCTGAGACGTACTGAATTGCCTCCAGTGCATGGACCATCCCATCTCTTCCTATAATATTAATTGTCCCAATGTCAATGACCTCACAAGCCGAGCCATCCACCATTTTGACAATCTATTCCTCTTTTACAACTGAAGAATTAAACAACTCCTTCTGGGAACATACATGAGTCATACTATCAGAATCAAATATCCAACATTTATCTTGAGAAATGTTATCTTCAACATAGGAAGCCATTAATATATTAGTGTTTGATAAACCCTCTGCTATGTCTACCTCCTGCAACGTGCCCCTTTTTATTCACTTTTACTGACGCTTGCAGTCTTTCTTCCGGTGACCTTCCTTCTGACAAAATGACGCACCTTTGAGGAAGCCGGACTTTTTTTCCTTTTCTTCCTTTCCTTCCCATGACCACCAAATCTAATCCTTCATGTTCAACTTGATTAGGTTTTTTCTGGTCCATTATATAAGAGAGTTGACGTGACCTCCTCCAAGATGAGAGTTACCTTACCGTAGAGCATGATGGTTACGATATGATCGTGTGACTCCGAAAGCGAACTAAGAATTATCAATGCCTTGTACTCCTAATCTATCTTGATATCAACAGCTAGTAGCTCGATGATGACCTTGTCGAAAAACTTCAGATGCTCCAACACCGCTGTCCCTTCCTTCTGCATAGCCCGTATAGTTGTTTCTTCAAGTACAGCTTGTTGAAGAGACTCTTTGACATATACAATATTTCTAACCTTGACCTTAATCCCATAACCGTTTCTTCATCCATCATGTTGTATATGACCTCGTCTGCGAGACATAATTAGATCGTGCTTGTCACTTTCAGATCTAATTCCTCTCAATCCTCATATGACACACCTGCAGGTTTTATTGACTTTTCTTGTAAGATCTTGTGAAGACCCTGTTGTACCACAATGCCTTCACCCTTATTTTTCATAGATTGAAGTTTCATTTGTCATTGAATTTCTTAACCTCAAACTTGCTCGTAGAGATTTCAATCTTCAATATATCACCTTATAGTCAACCTTTAGGTTTGATACCAATTGTTGTGAAATTGATTTACTTTGGTATCAATTATTGGGAAACGACAGCTATGATACCAATTGTTGAGACCAACAATCGACTTACGACGATAATTGTTGTGCACACCCAATATCGTGATCGACGTTGCGAAATCGTAACAATATGTAATACTTGCAAAAGAAAACAATTGCAGAGCAAGCTAGTAATATTAAGAAAAAAGAGTAAAAAATGAGCATGAGGATTTAACGTAATTTGACTCAAATTAGGCCTTAGTTCATGGGAGAAGCTTGAAAGAATTTTATTAATAAACTTGGTATAAGAGATTTAACTTTCTTGTTTATCTCACAAGAATATTCACCTTCCTCTAAAATCTCAGAGGATTGTACCATTATCTTTCTCTATCTTTCTCGGCTTCCTCTTTCTTTTTTCGTGTTACAATGTACTAAGTTATAATCTTTATTTATAGAGTTTTACAAACACAAACTCTATTCAAATTATGAGATAATCTTGATCGTCGTATACTTGAAGAACTTGATCAATCTTTGTAGGAGTTTATTTTCTTGATCTAAAAGAATTCTAAACCATTTAAACTTTAGAAACAAATCTTCATTAAATATTATGATGGTGATTTTTCATATCAAGTGATTGGATAGTCGATCCTCACCACAAGCGAAAGAAGTAGTAGATGGGATATTGCATGTGAACAAAACATAACATAGAAAAGAGAGAGACACACAAGATTTTTCATAGAAACTCTTAACTAGGAAAAACCATGGGGAGGGGATGAAGAGTTTCACTATAATTCTCAGTTTACAAGGATTATAAGAATCTGAAAGACGAGTGCTTATCAGGAGTTTTTTGGATCGAATAGAATCCTCTTCTTCGTTGGTTGACCAACTTTACTTATACTCGACTGGGCTGTTGGTGTGAGCGAGATCTTCGTAACTGCACGATTTGTATATTCGACTTGTTGTAACGGCCGTGATCAGTGGTGCTAACTTGTTGGGATTGCATGCAGAAAAATCCTTCACTATTTATAACTACCCACATTGAGTGGAATCACATGTTATAAACATGGAGGAATATATGGTGGTGTAACTGTCGGTAGAGATCGAGGGTGATCTATTGCTGGAACTGCTTGGCTCGGAACTAAAGCATTCGGAGTGAAGGAATCCTCAAAGCGGAGAGGATCTGGAGGAGGTCGAGAACAACATGGACTTCAGAGGAGAGCTCTGATGTTCCTCGGAGAGTTGAAAGGTGAGGGACACGTGTCGCCAACTTGGATGGGATTAGGTTTTGACGATTACAAATATGAACTGATTCCCATTCGAATTCCATGAGAAAAGAAGAGTTGAACGTGCCTGAAAAGAAAACTGAAATTCAATATGGCCGTAGGGTGTTGACAGGTCAAAGATAGCTGCCGATAGGCCCCTATCGACAATTTGAGACCTCTTTCTTCTCTGTTGCCAGCTGTCGCCTACTGTGTACGGTTGACAGTCCTGTCGATTGCCACACATTTTTTGCTTGATCTTCTTCTTTTGCTGAGTTCTTATTTCTCCTCCAATTCGATTGGATCTTTAACTACCATCTCTTCTTGAAAACAAGGCAAAATCTCAACAAAAGATTAATATCTTTTTATTGAGATTAAGAAGACAAGATCACTATCCGAGAACTCTTTAAGTGTCTCACTAACTAGCTAGAGAAAAACTACATTAAACCAACTTACAACATATGGAGCATGTGGGGCCAGAATGCAGTAACCCCGGTGTTACTTGATTGATGCTCCGACTAATTCAAGACTCTAAAATTGATCCAAGATTCTGATATCCAACTGAAAGAAACGTAGATGAGATCACTTCAGCCGCCTTCTTTGTCTTTAGCTTCGCGCGCGCGCGTGCAGAGAGAGAGAGAGAGAGAGAGAGAGAGAGAGAGAGAGGATGTCTTTTTCCCATTCTCACGAGTTGGACTACCAGTCAGTTTCATGGGACATTTCTAGCTCATTGACTCAATCCCTCATCTAAATGCTCAAAGGGAGAAACATCTTGTTTTCTTTCACTCAAACATGTCGAGCCATTTCTCTGCAAGGGAGATAGCTGGCTCTAACTACACCTCACCTCTAAATGTTGACATGCAAAAAAGAAGGCTATTTTCTTTGTGGAACTCAAGCGTGCGAGTTCACAATCAAAGATTGCTCCTCATCTGCCGCGTTGAGGTGTCGTTACTGCGTTGAGGGGTCGTCCAATCCTCGAACTAATGTTTAGATTTTGCAAGTCCACTCCATTTTCGCATGCCATATGGTCATGAAAAAGAGAACTTACGGTGAGCTCATAACAGGTCATCCTTTGGCTGTGTTTGGTTGGCAGAGTTAGGGGTATAGGAGTTATTATTGATTTGAGGTGTAAAAAGAGTGTAGAGGGAGAGGCTAATCACATCAAGAGTTAGTTACATCAATTCTAATTTGGTGTAGGATTTAAGGGTTTTGAAGGGACAAGAAAGGGGAAAAGTGCAAAATATTTTTTGTTTCAAAAATCCCATTCCCCCGTTCATTATTACCTTCTAACTCTTCATATTTTTTTTCAGTATTTTGAAGGAGTAGTAAGAGTTAGGTCAACTCTTGCCGACTCTTGCTACCAAACAAAGCCTTAGGGTTACAGCCTAAGCAGATCATCCCTGAGAAAATGCATCTTACTTTGACCATCCGTGTTTAGGCTAAAGGGTAGGGCTCAAAAGTTAAGCCATTTTAATTTAGGTTCGGACGAACCTAGGGAGCTTATGCTATTGCTAGGTAATATCTAGTCTTGGATCACATGTCATTCTAATATAAGTAGCATGTAATACTAGAAAAAATATTTCTTCATATATCATGCTCAGGGTTATATTTTAAAATTTAACACGCCCCAAGAAAAACATGGATTTCTGCATTATAATAACTTTTGTAATGAACTTTTCAAATGCACGTCTAGTTTCAATGTAGGTTGCTTTAATATCGTATTAAAGACTTTATCATCGCACCAAAACTTTTCATAATGAGGTTGAAGATAATATTCTTGTATTCAACCAGAAGCAATCGACTAAACAAGTAATCATAACAGAATTTTAAATACTGATATTTAAATCTAAGTCATTGAAAATAATTATAAAGAAGTAAATGCAGGACAATACAAATAGTCAGATTTTTTAAATGATTAAAGTATATTATTTTTAGTAATCCAAACGAGAATTTCTCAGGGCATCGTCTATTTCTAAAATACTCTTGATCGAGCATATTTTTAACCATAGAGTTATGGGCAAGCTCATGCAGCCGCCTGCAAATAAAATGGGTCTACGATGAAGCCCTAACCGCAACTTGACTTTTTGATAGGGCGCTTAAACTATTTCATGGAAGACCTTGGGTTAGTCCGACTTATTATCATCTCTATTCTAGTTCTTAGTTCTACAACGTGTTAACTCTATCACCGTTGAGAGCAATTGAAGGAGGGTTGTATACAGAGGCGGAATCAGGGGTGGGCTGCAATTTTTTACAGTATATACTTATGAATTATATGAATTTGTCAAAAAAATAAAACAGTATTCTCCATTAAATCAAGAGTGAAAATAGGAATAAATTTGCTAAAAGAAAACCAAAATAGAAGGGGGTCTAACACAATATATGAAAAAGAATAAAAATAAAAATGAGTTTAAGACAATAAATGAAAAAAATGAGTCGGGCTGTAACCCGACCCAACCCACTACTGGGTCGGCGCCCTATAGGGGTATAGTAAGGTGATTAGTTTCATTGTTAGGCGTGTTTGGATTCATGTTAGTGGGGAAAAAAATGAGAAGTAGAAAGTGATAAATGTGAAAGTGTAGTGGGAAATTGAGATTTGTGAAAATAAGTTTTTCGGTATTTGATTGTAATTTGAAAGTGTAAGTGAAAAAGTATATTGTGTTTTTCAGTTTTTGATTAGTAATATGAAAATGAAAGTGAAAAAATTATTCACAAAGATCACAAAATAATATTAAATTAAATATTATTTCTATAGTGGTGTTTTTGAACTGTAATTGGACTGTAAGTGAGATTTACATCACATCAAAATTTAATACATTAAGGTACAATTTATTACAAGTGAGATTTGCATCACCACAAATTAACTGTATCACCCTGAAAGTGAGAAAATAGTAGTGTAAAAGAGATATGTAAAAGGGAAAAAAAGGTTTTCTCATTTTCTATTTCCGGTTCAAAACAAATAAGGTCCCATTTTCCTCACTTTCATGAAGCTAAACAAACACGCTAGTAGGACCTGTTTGGTTTGATGAAAGTGGAGGAAAAAGTGTAAGTGGGAAATGAGGATGAAAAATGCGAAAGTGTAGTAGAAAATTGAGATTTTGTAATTATCATTTTTGGTGTTTGGTTGTAATGTGAAAGTATAAGTGAAAAAATATATTGTGTTTTGCGGTGTTAGGTTATTAATGTAACAGTGGAAGTGAAAAAGTTAACCACAAAGTTGATCATAAAATAATATTAAATTAAATGTTAATTATGAAATAAAATTTCAGAACTGTAATTAGATTGCAGGTGAGATTTACATAATATCAAAATTCAATACATTAAGTTACAATTTATTACAAGTGAGATTTACATAACCACGAAATTAATTGTAACATCCTAAAAGTGAAAAAATAATAGTGCAAAAATGATGTGTAAAAGAGAAAAAGAAAAAAAATTCTCTTTTTTCATTTTTGATTCAAAACAAATAAGAAAAATGTCCTCTGCTTCTCATTTTCCTCCGACTTTTTCATGAATTCAGACGCCGTTGGTTGAATTTCAGGATCGGAGTCGGAGTCAGGCTTAAAGTATAACACCAGGTGAGAATAGATTCTATTCTTCTTCTACCGGTCAAATCCGACCCCCCATCATCTCTAGTTATATTATCTCGGCAAATCCCTCACCGGCGGCCTCTCTTCCTCATCTCTTCACTCACCACAAGATCCTACAAGTAGTTTCAGCGTGCCGGGCCCACACAGTGCTACTTCTACCAGAGTACACACTAATTGATGTCAACTCATGTAAGAATTCAAGTTAGTGGTCGGTGAACCTAGCCTTAACCTTTTGTCTTGGCTTTTCAGGTGTTTTCCCCTACTGAAGGAGCCACTGGCATCTATTGAACCCTAATTTGAGTAAAAAAGGCTCCACCTCCAAAAGGCCAGCCCTAGCCCTAGCCCTAACCCTAGCCCATTTCATGCAGAGGAATATTCTTCTTGAAACTATTAGGGCTCTCAATGAACCAACCACAATGCTCTCTTGGCTTGCTTGTGGTTGGGAGCCAAATGCGCACACCAGCACATGCAGGGGAAAAAAAAAGTCTTGCATGATTGCGTTCCGGAGCTTTTGGACAGGTGGGTAGCATGCGTGTGGATCCCTTAGTCCTATATGTCTCAAGTTTAATTTATAAAGAGAATAATAATGATTTGTATTTATATTACTAATATTGTTTTTTTTGTGCTTTTATTAGACTGACAGTAGGGCCGTGAGGATCCCTTCCTGATTCTTTGGAGGGACAATTTGTATTGGAGGGACAAGTTGCATTCGGGACTATAGAATCTTGACCAAATGAAGTTCACAACTCTCGCAGTTGCTTGAGTGATTGCCTCTCTTTTCACTTTGGGATTCAGATGCTACTGATTTCTTCACTGATTTGTAAGGAAAACCTTTCTATTGAAATCCAAGAAACAAAGAACAGCAACACCAGAGAATAGTCACCAATCACTCGAATAAGTAAACAAAGAAAAAAAGAGAGAATATAAGATTTAACGAGATTCAATAATTTGCCTACGTCCTCAGGGCAGAAGGTGAGAGAGTTCTTATTGAATCAATCAATTAAAGGTTACAAATATTGGGAACAATACTCTTCTATATATAGCTAAAGAAGGAACGAAGAAAAAAAAAATCAAAAACACCGAATTCGGATCAGAAACAAATTCTGAATCAGATTTGGAAACACGCAGCGCATCCGCATTAGTCGACTATAAGTCGACTAATTACTCATATTAGTCGACTAATACATATATTAGTCGACTAGTCTGTAGTGAAATAGATTTGCTAACTCTCTGTATGTATCATTAGTCAACTAGGCTCAATACTTAGTCGACCAAGCTTGGTTCCTCCTGTGCAATTCACCATTGATACGACTGATACACTCTCGTATTCAGCATCATTGATTGTATCGATATTTGGCTAAACTCCAACAGAGTTTAAAAAACTCTATCAACAAGATTTTACACTCTCTCCTCACAATTTTCCACCTCAGTGAAGATTTCTCAAATCTGAGCTGAATACAACAATCATGTCGACTCCGAATTTGATTGTACCATTGTGGTTGCCTACGTACTCATGCCCAACGGTATGAAGCCACACGTAGTTCATCCAAACGAGCTCCATCAAGCTCAAGCAACTGTGACTAAATCTTCCGCAACAAACCGAACTAGCAGAGTCATATAAACCTCCTTACCAATACCGTCATGGAGAATAACAACCTTCAATTTGAGCTTGTCACACTCACAAACTTGAGATTCATATTTCTTCACCCACTTTCGTGGATTTATCTTGCTTCCAATAGCTGCAAGCAATTCGACATCCTCATCAATATTTTCAACCTATTTAGTATTCAAACCGGCTACATGATCTCTACGTGGTGTCACATTCGGTGAAATCTTTACTGATACTGAACCAATTGAAGGTGGTGGAGTAGTATCAACCTCCACCCGCTGCGATACATCTTTGGTCTTCAATTTCTCTACCTGTTGAGAGATGATAGACTTCAATAATGAAGTCACATTAAACGTGATATGCTTACTCAACACAATCTTCTTGTTTTCGGGGTGCCATAACTTGTAACCTTTCATATTTTTCTTGACACCCAAAAATACAAACTTTTTTGCTCACGGATTTACCTTACCGTCTTTGGCACTAAAGTAGGTCGGACTTTCAAATACCCGCAACAAATTATAATCCTGAGCAGCTTCACCTGAACAAATATCCAACGGTGTTTTACCTCCTATCGTAGTCGATGACAATCCATTTATGAGATGGCTAGCATATACAATCACCTCAACCCAAAATGATTTGTCTAATCGTGCATTAGACAACAAATACCGAAACTTCTCCAGTAAGGAGCGGTTGATTTTATTAGCCAACCCATATATTCTATTTGTGAAGTGAGTACCAGTACCAGTGTTTTGGCCCTGTAGGAATTGGTTCATATACTTTTCAATATTATCAATTTGGAGCTCCTTAATCTTCCTACAAGTCTATTTCTCCATCATATTCTTCCACTTCACCAGTATACTTAGGGCTTCGAATCTTTATCTCATAGGATATATCCAAAAATGCCTAGATAAATTATCAATAAAAGAGACAAAATACCAATGACCTCCAAGCGATGCAGTCTTTGCAGATCCCTATATACTAGCGTGAACACAATCAAGAAGACCTTCCGAATGGTGAGTAGTGATGCTGAATTTCACCTTCGTCTTCTTACCCAGAACGCCGTGTCTACCCAATTCCATATTGCAGGTAGATGCACATTCCAATGATCCCTTTTTTGCTAGAGCTTGCAAAGACTTTTTTCCTGTATGTCCGAGCCTCATATGTCAAACTTGTGTACAAACATAACCTGAAGAAATAAAAGTCGTCACTCACCCTGTAACCATACTACCCATAAACTAGTATAGGTTATTGTGTCAGACGCCCCTCAACACCACCATCGAGCCTCTAGTCATCTTGAGAACACCATCTCTTATAGATACTCCATAATCCAATGCTTCCAAGGCATCAACAGAGATAAGATTCCTTTTCAGTTGAGGTACATTCCTCACATCCTTTAATTCTTACACTATTCCATCAAACATCTTGACCAAGATAGTACCTATCCTTTCTATGCGACATGGACAATCATCCCCCATGACAATGGAACAACCATCTAGTTTTTCAAAACTATAAAACCAATCCCTGTTGGGACACACATGATTGATAGTTTCTGTATCAATCATCCACTCAAAATCACCTGAGTAACCTAAGGTAGGAGTAGTGACAGAGAATGAAAATACAAATGAGTCTGAGTCTGATCCATCTACCTATGAAGTACAACCAAATTGAGTATTGATCACCTCTGTAAGATTTGCCTCGATCTTTGACTCCTTACCTTATTTTTATCCTTGATTCTTGGACAATCAATCTTCTAGTACCCTACCTTTTTGCAGAAGACACACTGACTTTTCTTCAGA
Source organism: Agave tequilana (assembly GCA_038442645.1). Taxonomy (NCBI): domain Eukaryota; kingdom Viridiplantae; phylum Streptophyta; class Magnoliopsida; order Asparagales; family Asparagaceae; genus Agave; species Agave tequilana. Next base: position 28,285 of record JAVJIF010025766.1, on the reverse strand, counting down.
TCTCTAAATTCTAGTTTGAACTTTGACCTCCCATGCTCGCCTCTGCCCATCCGATTGGAACCTCTGCCTCTTAACATCAATGCCTCTGCTGATGTACCATTAGAAGAAGATTGTTTGTCCTTCTTCCTCACTTCATAATTTACAAGAGCAGCCGGCACATCATTATAGTTAAGTGTTGTTTCCCATTAATCAAAGTAAGGACGAAGGTCTCGTACTCTTCATCAGAAAGAGAATTCAAAAAGACTTAACACATTATCCTCTTCTTCGATATCCACATTCACATTAACCAAATCTGTAAGAAACTTTGTGTAGTCGTTCATGTGCTCAGCAATAGTGAGTCTCTTCTTCAACTGGAAGCGATAAAGCATTCTTTTTAGATGCAGTAGAGACTCGATACTCTTCGTCATATATTTCTTCTGGAGAATCTCCCACATCTTCATTCCAGACATCTCATACAGCACATGGTAATCGATGTCTTGTGTCAAACAAGACCTTATAAGACCACATGCCATCCTATTCATCTTGTCCCAATCCTTTTCAAAAGTCTCCTCCGGTTTTTCTCTCAATCGTGGAGTGTCTTCATAGTTTGATGTCGTCATTGTATCCATCACCTCACACATTCACATCCCAAAATTATTCGTGCTATTAATTTTATTGCATCGATCTTCATCAGACGTGGGTTCACGGATTTTACCGTGGATTGACTTTCTTCGGTCATATTCTCAATAGATTCCTCAACACGATATGGAAAATGATTAGTGAAAACAAATCTAAATAGGAAAGATCAGATCTTTACTTTCAAACGAAACTGAAGACAGTCTTCAAGTTAATTTGTTGGCCCGAAGGCCCATCACTCTAGTTTTGATGATGATCAACTCATGTAGTTATAGTACTAATGATCTTGTGTTTAATTAGTGACAGATTTATGATTAAGATCTTAGTAGGTGCATAGCTTCAATAAAGAATTTGAAGTCAAGTTTTGGAGCTTGCACGGTGTTTGGACCAAATCAAGAAGGCTTCAAGTGAAGACTTCAAGAAGATGAAGACTTGTGTCTAGGTTTATTTTGTAAGATTTTATTTTAGATAAAATATAAAGGATAGAGTAGTTGGTGGATTGCTCAAGTATATCATATACACACACACTCTTGATTTAGTTTGTTTTAGAAAAGAATTTTAACCAAAAACCAAACCGGTATTCTAGTTTACATATTTTAACCAAAACCGCTTTTAGAGCTTAATGTCAAAAACATAGATATTTCACCATGTTTGTGTAGTGGATCATATCCATACACTCTATGCTTCAAATGAGTGTAAATATCTTATTTTTGTATTTGAAGAAGTTTTGAAAAAATTAAGTTTGGAAAAATACTGTTTTCATTTGAGCCAATTTTTCCATATTATAAAAATAGTCCAAATTATTTGTAACATGCCTTGATTTTGTGCAAGCATGTTTGTTTATCAAAATATATTGGTAAAACTATTTTTGTAGATTTTTAGTATTTTATGGGATTTTATTTAAGCCAAAAATGACCAAGTTTTCTTTCCCAAAATCCCTGACCAGGCTTCAGCCAGTCGACCGGACGGTCGACCGCAGCTTGAAGTCGGCCGACCGTCACGGTCGACCGACGTGCACAGCGTGCACGCCTTTGTGCACTGGAGGGCCGGTCGACCGACCCGGTCGACCGCCAGAGAGCTTCTGCTCTCTGGAAAATCCCGGTCGACCGGATCGGTCGACCGACAGAGAGACTGCTCTCTGTTCCAGTAGCTCGGTCGACCGAGCGGTTGACCGTTGCTCCAACGGTCGAAAAAATGACCGTTGGCGGTCGATCGGCCGGTCGACCGGCAGTTCTGACAAACCCCAACGGCTAGTTTTTCTAGCCCTATAAATCTGGGGGTTTGGGCATTGTTTTTCTACAAAATTTCTAGTGGACTTTGAGCCAGTTTTTCCCACTTCTTTAAAAGAGTTTTCTCCACTAAATTGAGAGCTAATACTTCCAATCGAAAGGGGAGTTTTATCAAGAGTGTTAAAAGAGATTTTCTTGAGTTTTCATCCACCATCTCTTTCCTTATTTTCTCACACATACACTTGAGCTATTCATTGCTATTCATCCTATAGGAGTGTTGTAGTGAGATTGTTTTTAGATGATCAAAGTGTTGTGATCACCAAAGACTTGTTCTTTGTACCTTGAGGAGGCGGACGTGTGTGTCCGCGGTGTTTCGAGTTCGGGTGCGAACTTGTTATTTGAGGTGCGGCCTCGGCGAGCCGGTGGGCTTGTGGTGTGTACGGACTAGAGAGAGTCCAAGGAGTTCTAGTGGAAACTCGTTGTAGGTGTTGCGGCATCGAGTGATCCGGTGGGATCGATTATAGTGGAAATCCTTCGTGTGTCGAAGGCGGGAATGTAGAGCAAGTGTGCTCGAACCTCGAAACAAATCCCTTGTGTTTGCGATTGCTCACTCTCTCTCTCTCTCTCTCTCTATCTCTTGTTTATATCTTGCATGCTCTTATTGTGTTTGTCATTATATGCTTGATATACATTTGTGCTCATATTGATATATGCTTGGGGATTGTTTGCTAACACTTGTATTTAACCAAGAGAGCCAACGCGACACCTCAACCCTTATCTAGGGGAATCTAGAGGAGTTTGTCCAGAGCCCTTCACGGGGAATTCGGCAACACTCTTGTGTTATACGTGGTGTTTAGTTTAAGAGTTTAGTTTAGGTCATAATAGTTTTTAATTCCGCATTATTTGTCATTTAGTGACCATTAAATTAGCCATCACCTGTTCACCCCCCCTCTAGGTGATCTACATGATTTACTCCACCTGAACGAAAAACTCCCCGTCGAACCTGAAAAGCTCTGATCCACTTGTTAGAATCCAAGTAACAGAGAACAGCAACACCAGAGAATAGTCATCAATCACACGGACAAGTAAACAAAGGAAAGAAAGAGAGAACACAAAATTTAACGAAGTTCGACAATTTGCCTACGTTCTCAGGACAGAAGGTAAGAGAGTTCTTATTGAATCAATCAATTATAGGTTATAAATGTGGAGACAATACCCCTCTATATATAGCCAAAGAAGCCATGAAGAAAAAGAAACAAAAAACACTAAATTCGGGTCAGAAAAGAATTCTGAATCAGATTTGAAAACAGGCCGCACATCCGCGTCAGTCGACTATAAGTAGACTAATTATTCCTATTAGTCAATTAATACATGTATTAGTCGACTAGTCTGTAGTGAAAGAGATTTGCAACTCACTTTGTGTATCATTAGTCTACTAGGCCCAATATTTAGTTTATTGGGATTTGGGTCGAACAAATAGTTTCACATCGGCTAGACGTGGGGATGGTCTTGGGTTTATAAGGATTTGGGCAACTCCACCTAATAGGCTAATCTTTTGGGATGGAGCCCCGAGTCCTTCAAGTGGTATCAGAGCCATGCCCCGAACTTAGTCGTGTGTGTGTGTGATGTTCGACGATGTAGATCCCCCAATGGCGCAAAGGCGCAATGGGCTTGTCCACCCCACTGGCGCAAAAAGGCGCAATAGGCCCTGTGAAGCTAATGTTTGGCTCTCGAGAAATTTGGCAGTGGTGCTCCTTTGCAATGGGCGGTCGGCCACCACGCAGTGTAGAGGAGTGACCGACTGCAGTTGGTACTTCACATAAGGCGTGCCGTCTGCCCACACAGTGAAGAGTTGGATCTCGATGGAGCATTTGATTTTCTGGTGTGAAGATAGTTGAGTTTGCAGGGAGACTCTTTGTTCGAGGGGGATTATTGGGATTTGGGTCGAACAAATAGTCCCACATCGGCTAGACGTGGGGATAGTCTTGGGTTTATAAGGATTTGGGCAACTCCACCAAACAGGCTAGTCTTTTGGGATGGAGCCCCGAGTCCTTCAAGTTATTAATTGTTGGGAGAGAGGAGATGGAGGAGATGGAAGAAGATAGCACAGAGATCGGACGACAAAGGAACGAGGAACGGCGCATGGAGCAGGCAATTTGTGCTCCCGGTCGATGTCCCGGTCGACCTGTGGAGGAGGCCGGTCGACTGGGCCGGTCGATCGGCGTGCACGGGTGTACACAGGAAGGAGCGGTCGACCGGCCCCGGTCGACCGACTGAACTGGCCTCGCTCTCGGGTAGGTACGGTCGACCGGGCCGGTCGACCGTTGCATGGGTCGGTCGACTGGCCGGTTGACCGACGGACGCGGCTAGAGTTTCCTTTTAGGATTTGAATTCCTTTTCTGATTGTGATTGAATCCAACATGGGTTTCCAGAAACTCAGAGACTCTGTGACTATAAATAGAGGCTAGAGGCCTCATGTATTGTATCTCCGAAAATCCCAGAGAGAAGAACAAAGAATTCCTTGCCTCCCTCAAGTGTTCCCTCTTGTAATAGTTGTATTGATTGTTGAATCAATAAAATCTCTCTCCCCCCTTTCCCCGAGGACGTAGGCACGTTGCCGAACCTCGTTAAATTTGTGCGTTGATTGCTTTTCTCTATTGGTGGTTGTTCCTGCTGCGTTGATTGTTTCTCCGGCTGAATCGAGTCTCCGCCAGGAGGGCGGATTCCTCAAGATCAAGTGGTGGTTGTTGTGTCTCTTCTTTCGCGAACCGTTGCGCATAATGAGTGGGTGTCTGGGGGGCACAACAAGTGGTATCAGAGCATCCCAGGTTCGACGTAGGATCATCTGTTGATTCAAGGGCATCAGTAGCTGTTTGGCGGAGATCGTGTGTCGATCTCAGAACAGCGTGTGAAGATTGCTCGAGGAATCAAGTTGGTGGAGTAGATTACTTCGGAAACTCTTCGAGGGTTCGCGTGGAGGTAAAGATCTAGTCTTTATCTTGTTTGTTTTATCTAACTCCGTTTGTTTCCACATTGGTTTGAGGAATCAGTTGAGAAGATGAATGGAGAAAGCACATCGGTGAAATCCATATATCCACATCCAAGGATTGATGTGGTGAAGTTCAACAGGACTAACAATTTTGGTATGTGGAGGTGTGAGGTTATGGATGCGCTGACGGTATAAAACCTCGAAGACACTCTACGGTTGGAGAAGAAGCGCGCATCAACGACGGAGAAGATTAGGACAAGATGAACCGTTCGGCGTGTGGCTTGATTAGGTCTTGTCTGACACAAGACATCAAGTATCAGGTGTTGCATGAGACATCTGCGAGGCAGCTGTGGGAGATCCTGGAAAGGAAGTATCTGACGAAGAGCATAGAATCGCGATTGCAGTTGAAAAGCAAGCTCTATGGGTTTCAGATGCAAAGAGGATGCTCCGTCAACGAACAATTGAACCACTACGCGAAGCTTCTTACAGATCTAATTAACGTGGATGTGAAAACTAGTGAAGAGGATAAGACGGTAATTCTTTTGAACTCTCTTCCTAGGGAAGAGTATGAGGCCTTTACTCTCACTTTTCTAAATGGAAGACAATCCCTTAATTACGATGAGATGTCTACTGCACTTGTGAGTTATGAAGCAAGAAGATAGGACAGACTGTCTTCTTCGGGAAGCATAAAAGCAGAGGCATTAGAGGTAAGAGGCAGAAGTTTCAATTGAAAGGGAAGAGACGATCGGGGGAGATCAAAGTCCATATCAGGCTTCAGAAATATGAAGAAGAATCAATGTGTCTTGTGCAAGGAACTAGGACACTGGAAAGCAGAATGCCCGAAGGCCAAAGGTAAGAAGGTAGAGTCAAACACCGAGGCGAATCTCGCACAGGCGGATGGATCGGATGAAGACTCATCGGTATTCTCTCTCTCTCTCTCTGTTACTACTCCTACTGTTTGTAACTCAGATAGTACTGAGTGGATCTTGGATAGCGAAGCCACCTATCATGTGTGCCCAAACAGGGCCTGTTTTTCTACCTTTGAGAAGCTGGATGGATATTACACGGTCATGGGGGATGACCATCCGTGTAATATAGAAGGGATGGGTACAGTCCGTATCAAAATGGATGATGGGATAGTACGAAAATTGAAGGAGGTGAGGTATGTACCTCAACTCAAAAGGAGTCTTATCTCTGTTGGCGCTTTGGAAGCATTGGGTCTGGTGATATCTGTTCGAGATGGTGTTCTTAAGATGATCAAAGGCTCGATGGTGGTGATGAAGGGCGTCCGCCGGGACAATCTCTACTACTTGAAGGGTAGTACGGTTACAGGTCAGGTGGAGACTTCTAACTCTTCAGATGATGGTTGCACGGGGGTCTGGCAGGTAAAGGTCGAACATGGAGGTGAAAGGTCTTTGCAAGCTCCTGCAAAAAAGGGATCGTTGGAAGGTGCTGCTACCTGCAACTTGAAAGGTGAACACAGCGTTCTGGACAAGAATAAGGTGAAATTCAGCACCAGTACTCACCACTCAGAAGGTCTTCTTGATTGTGTTCACGTAAGCGTTTAGGGACCTGCTAAGACTGCATCACTTGGAAGTCACAGGTACTTTGTCTCTTTTGTTGATTGTTTATCTAGGCATTGTTAGATATATCCCATGAGACAAAGGAGTGAAGCCCTAGATATGTTGGTGAAGTGGAGAGGAAGCAGGAGAAGCAGATTGGTAGGAAGATCAAGGAGCTACAGATTGGTAATGTTGGAAAAGACATGAACTAATTCCTACGATTTGGCCAGAACACCGGTATTGCTACTCACTTCACAAAAGGTATAAATGGGTTGGCTAAGGAAGTAAACCGTTCCTTATTGGAGAAGGTTCGGTGGTTGTTGTCTAATATAGGATTAGACAAATCGTTTTGGGCTGAGGCGATTATGTATGCTAGCCATCTCATGAATAGATCGACTGCGATAGGAGGTAAAGCTCCATTGGAAATTTGGTCTAGAAAAGCTGCTCAAGATTATGGTTTGCTGCGAGAATTTGGAAGTCCGACCTACTTCAGTACCAAGAATGGTAAGGTGAATCCGCGAGCAAAGAAGTTTGTATTTTTGGGTGTCAAAAGGAATGGCTACAGGTTGTGGGACCCCGAAAACAAGAAGATCGTGGTGAGTAGGCATGTCACATTTGGAGAGACTTTAGCGTTGAAGTCCACCGTCTCTCAGCAGGTGGAGAGGACGGAGACCAAGGAAGTATCGCAGCGGGTGGAGGTTGATGCTACTCCACCATCTCCAATTGGTTCGGCATTAGAGAAGACTTCACCGGATATGACACCGGGTGGAGATCATGTAGCCAGGGTTGATGCTGAACAGGTTGAAGACATTTTTGAGAATGTCGAGTTGTTTGCAGCCATTGGAATCAAGGTAAAACCACGCTTGTGATTAAAAAAATATGAATCTCAAGCTTGTGATCGTGACAAGCTCAAGTTGAAGGTCGTTATTCTCTATGATGGTCGTGAGGAGGTTCATATGACTAAGTCAGACAGGTTCGCTGCTGCAGATTCAGGTACAAGTGTTTGAGCTTGATAGAGCTCATTTCAATGAAGTATGGTTGGCTTGATCCTTTGGGCAAGGTACGTAGGAAGACGTAAAGGCACAACCATTTGGTGATGCAACCCGTATGAAGCTGTTTGGGTTCTCAAGAAGCTGATTGGAACTTCACGTAGAGGTGAAGAGTTGTGGCTGATTGGAGCTTCACGTAGGGCCTGTTTGGTTAAGGGTGGAAGTGAGGAAGTGAGGAATTGAGGAAGTAGCAATAATTCCCTTGGAACTTGAGAATTGGTTAGTAAGTTTTCCGGTATTTGGATATTGTTGGGAAGTGTGATTTGGAAAATATTTTGTCTTTTCCGGTGTTTGGATGGTAATGTGAAAGTGAAAGTGGAAAAGTTGACCACAAAGTTGACCGTAAAATAATATTAAAATAAAATTAATTAAGAAAAATAAAAAATAGACTGTAATTAGAATTCAAGTGAGATTTACATGGAAAAAATTAACTGTTTTGTGCTACAATTTATTACAAATGTGATTTACATGACCACAAAATTAACTGTAGCACTCTGGAAGTGAGGAAATGATTGTGTAAAAGAGGAAAGATAAAAGGAAAAGAGGTTTTCTTATTTTCCTTTCCGGTGTTTGGATAGATAGGGAAGTGAGCAATTATACTTCCCTTTTCCTTACTTCCGCCCACTTCCTTGCAACCAAACAGCGGTGGAGAGATTTCACATAGAGGTGAAGTGTTGTGACCAGTTGGACTTCACGTAGAGGTGAGGTGTTGTGATCTCGATGAACAGGTTGATCTTCTGGTGAGAAGATGTTGAGCTTACATAAGGAGTGTTGTGCACCCAGTTAAAGCCGATGATGGAGTTTGGTGTGCTCTACAGACTTGGTTGGACCGTCAGCTGAAGACATGTAGACTAGATAGAGCTAGTCAGTTGGAGAGTCAGTGTTGGCTCATGATGAGTTCTTCGTGAGGTCGTGAAGTTGCGGAGTAAGAGCCACGTTCGGTGATCGGCATGTATGAAAGTTCTCCTAAGGTGAAGTATTGGGAAGGCATGTGTGGTGCATTCCAGTGGATAGCAGAGCTATAGATTCCAAGCCGAGATCGTGTGTCGATTTCGCCGAGATCGTGTGTCGATTTCGCCAGGTGATAGACTGGGGTACGTGGAGATCGGCTCAGATTTTTTGGAAAAACTTTACCGAGGTGGAGAATTGTTGGGAGAGAGGAGATGGAGGAGATGGAAGAAGATAGCACAGAGATCGGACGACAAAGGAACGAGGAACGGCGCATGGAGCAGGCAATTTGTGCTCTCGGTCGATGTCCCGATCGACCAGTGGAGGACGCCGGTCGACCGGGCCGGTCGATCGGCGTGCACGGGTGTGCACAGGAAGGAGCGGTCGACCGCCCCGGTCGACCGACTGAAGTGGCCTCGCTCTCGGGTAGGCGCGGTCGACCGGGCTGGTCGACCGGGCCGGTCGACCGTTGCATGGGTCGGTCGACTGGCCGGTCGACCGACGGACGCGGCTGGAGTTTCCTTTTAGGATTCGAATTCCTTTTCTGATTGGGATTGAATCCAACCTGGATTTCCATAAACTCAGGGACTCTGTGGCTATAAATAGAGGCTAGAGGCCTCATGTATTGTATCCCCGAAAATCCCAGAGAGAAGAACAAAGAATTCCTTGCCTCCCTCAAGTGTTCCCTCTTGTAATAGTTGTATTGATTGTTGAATCAATAAAATCCCTCTCTCCCTTGTCCCGAGGATGTAGGCACATTGGCCGAACCTCGTTAAATTTGTGCGTTGATTGCTTTTCTCTATTGGTGGTTATTCTTGCTGCGTTGATTGTTTCTCCGGCTGAATCGAGTCTCCGCCAGGAGGGCGGATTCCTCAAGATCAAGTGGTTGTTGTTGTGTCTTTTCTTCCGCGAACCGTTGCGCACAACGAGTGGGTGTCTGGGGGCACAACATAGTTGACTAGGCTGAGTTCCTCCTGTGCAATCACCATTGATACGACCGATACACTATCGTATTCGACACTATTGATTGCATCGATTTTTGATTAAACTCCAACAGAGCCTAAAAAGCTCTATCAACAAAATTTTACACTCTCTCCTCACATTTTCAACTCAAGAATTGTCTAGTAACTGAGGCTTTGCTTACTGATAAGAGGATTGGATTGAAAATTGTGAGGTCTTTGGTTCGAAATCAGATTATGACTTTTGTTCAACAGAAAACTAAAGGAGTGCCTGATAGAGATTGAACCATCACAAAATGTAAGTTTGACTGGCTGATGGAACAATTGAATTTAGTAGCTGTTTTTTTTATCATTGGTCGATCAAATTAGAAAAGCTCGAGAAAGTTGTCTGGAATCTCCGGATCAACTTGCTTACTGAGATGTAAAACTAAACGTTAATTGTGGTGTTCGCTATTTATCTTCAAAAACAATGACCGGTTGAAGAAACATTTCATATTATTTGTAGGATTAGTCTAATTTTTTATTTTTTAAATTAATGTATTATATATATAATTTTTGTATTTAATGTATCTATGTATTTAATAGTTTTCAATCTATTCCAGTCAGTAAAAATCTGAGTAAGTCGAGTTCTCATATTTCATACTAGATATATTATATGATTATCACCATTAGTCTATAAGCTATTAGTTCCCCAAAGACATTATGTATGGCATGTTTTATTTCAACACATTAGAGAGCCAGAGGCTGAACTGTTCTTGAAGTATTGGGCCTACAATTAGGGCCTAGGGGCTGCGATCAAGCCCAACTTTATATCCTAAAAATTTTAGGGCTGAGCTTGAATTATATGTATATTGGCCGGCTTAATTTATTACTTGTTATACAACTAATAAAAATTAGAGAGACTAGAAGAGAAAGTTAAGTAGAATTATTCTCAAGCTTGTATATTTTTCATTTATCTTTGTAGCGTTTATTTATATAGGTAAATATAACATAGGTTACAAAACAAAAAGATGGAGATGTCACTCACTAATTCATACAATTACAAGAAAGAAGGTGGAGAGGTTTGGTGAACATACACTAATTCACGCATTTACAATACTCTCCTTCAATGTCCATTATCCATGAATATGTCTCGTTAAAAACATCGCCAGTAAAACCCAGTAGGACAAAAACTGGAATAAAAATAATAATAATACATATTCATGTGCACCTGATGAGCGTGTGACACTGCCTCGTTAAAATCTTACCAAGAAAAACCCAGTGAGATAAAAACTATGACGAAGAAAAAAGAGAACAGTATGTAGAGCTACTGATGAATGCTCCCCCTGGTTCCGGCAAAAGATCTTTGAGTTGATACATTTCAATATTATTGACCATCTTTCTGAATGTTGTAGTTGACCATCTTACTGAATGTTGTAGTTGGCAATATTTTAATGAAGAAATCTGTAAAATTATTGTTAGACTGAATTTGTCGAACTTATATGTCACCACTCTTCTGAAACTCATGTATTTTAAAAATTTTGGTGAAATATGCTTGATTCTATTCCCTTTAATGTAACTATTTTTGACTTGTGTAATATAAGTTGCATCGTCTTCATATAATAATGTTGGGAAATCTTTGATTTAAGACAACCCATATGTTTCTCGAATATGATGTATCACAGATTGAAACCAAACACGTTCACAGCCTGCTTCATGCAGTGCTAATATTTTAGAATGATTTGAAAAAGTAGCAACTAATATTTGCTTTGTAGATTTTCATAATATACCTGCACCACCACAAGCGAATACGTATCATGTTTGAGATCTAACTTTATATGGTGTCAGAAAGATAACCAGCATCTGCATAACCAACTATTTCTATCTTTGATCCCTTGGAATTAAATAAACCCATGTCACTCGTTCCACGAAGATAACGTAATATATGCTTAAGACCATTCCAATGCCTTCGAGGTGGTGCAGAATTAAATCTTAGTAATAGATTAACAGAAAAATCTATGTCAGTTTGTGTGCTATTTACAAAATACATTAGAGCTTCAATTGCTAAAGTATGATACTCAGGACCAAGTAGCTTTTCGTTATCTTCTTTATAATAAAAAAGATATTTCTTCACATAAAGTGATTGAGCAACCATAAGGCTACTTAATGGATGTGCTTTATCCATATAAAAATATTTCAAATTTTTTCTATATATGTTGATTGATGAATAAATATTCTATTTGGGAAATGTTCAATCTGCAACCCTAGACAAAATTTTGTGTTCCCAAGATTTTTTATCTCAAATTCCTTCATTAAATAAGCAACAGTTTTTATGAGCACTTCAGGAGTTCCAACAAGATATAGATCATCAACATATACTGCAACAATGACAAACCCATCTTTAGACTTTTTAATAAAAACGCATGGACAAATTGATTTACTTATATATCCTTCTCGTAAGAGATATTTATTAAGGCGGTTATACCACATTCTTCCGAATTGTTTTAATCTATATAAGGATAGTTGTAACTTGATTGAAAATATTGCCATGAGATTTGGGGTAATTTTCTTTGAGCATTTTAAATTATTAAGTGACCATATAGATATGCAATATTATGTCTATAAGTTGCATATCAAAATTTTTTGTGACTGCCAAACTCATTAAGAAATATAATGTGATTGCATCTATCAAGGGATAATATGTCTCTTTATAATTTATTCCAGGTCTCTGCGAGAAACTTTATACTACTAGTCGTGTTTTGTACCTCACAACTTTATTTTTCTCATTATGTTTTCGTACAAACACTCATTTATATCCAACGGTTTTTACACACTACTATCATGCCCCACATCCCAAAATACATTGTAGCGGGAACGCAACGAGAGTCGGCGACGCATATACACGACGAGAATACCCCACACGTATAAACACTAAGCCTCAATACAAGGAATAAACATAATATACAAAAAAATTAGTTTAAATAAGTGCAAGAATACTTGCAAAATGGTCAATGATCATGATAGATATGAAAAAATGAATAGATAAGAAAGTAGAGACAAAATAATAAAGACACATATGGATAATAAAAATGACGAGTCTCCTACTAATATCTCGTGAAGAATCAGGTACTACGAAATCTTTAAGCTCCAACCTGAGTAAGAAACCTCAGAGTCATCAAAAAGCGACCTAGTGAGTGGTAAAATGAAGGAAGATAATAGTATATTATAATAGTATAACAATCACGATAATATAGAGTACATAGTTCGCTAGCAATAATACAATTTAATTATACTAACAATCGGTATACATATTATAATTATTATTTAAGTTATATCACATTAATATCAATTAACATGTCATGACCATGTTACAAATATAACCACATACAATAAATGAATAAAACATCTTGAAGTCAATTTGTGATTAACATATGTTTTCATATCTATTAAACTAATAGTAACAATAGCATAAACGATATCAGTGATTAATATAATATGTACAGTTACTCAGGAAATAAATAGAAATAAACTAAACTATTCGTGAGTGTATAAGAGCAATATGTTTATAGAGAATACATAAATTACTGAGTATACATGTATAGTAACATGTTGACAAATAAGAAACCAGGAAGTTTAACACAATATAAACAAATAAGATATCATGCAGCAATATACTAAAACTATACAATAATAACAGTCAGTATTCCAGTATCCCATATCACTGGCAGTCCATACTGGAGCCAAGACGCCAGCATAACTCATCCGAACATGGCACAGGGGTACCATTATCCGAATGAGAGAGTGACCAAATAATAAGCGTTTCTGTCGTCATTATTGTTTATGTTGTTTTTTATGTTAATTGGAAACTCAAAGGTCAATGAGCTCTAATTGGGTGGGTGTATCCCGCGGATATCTGGGATCACTGCTTTAAATAGGCCCTTGGCTGTTGAGACTAACGTCATCCGCTAGGACAGGAGCAGAAAACAGAAAACAAGAAGCTCAATGAGCTCTAACAAGCGATAGCCAGCTCTACAATGTGCCCTGCAATGAGACTAATATGGATTCAAGAAATCCACCTGATAAGACCTAGTCAACCATCAAGTCTCCCCCAACCCCATGTTAAATTTATTTTATTAAACTACACAGTAAATCAAGAATAATAACAGTGCTTATAAAATGTACTAGAATAACAGAACATGAATGGTGTTTATATCATTAAACAAGATAACATGAGATATGAAATTCAAGAGATATGAGATTCTAGAGGCGGCTCCATGGATTCTAGACGTGGCTCTCACATATTCAAGAAATGACCCTTACCATGTGTATATGTGGTGTGGCATGTTACTCCATATAGTACTTAGCTCCGCGTGGCACTTAGTTACCGACATCATATATGTCAGTTGCTAACATAATCAGATAATAAGAGTATCATATCAATAACAGTGATACGAGAATAAACATGACATATACTCGGGTGAATTCATATAACAGTGATACAAGAATATGTAAATAACAATATCCATAACCATAAAACAAACTTACAGAAATGTGCATACAATATAATAGTAATTCTTGAAATCAAAAACATGTGTCTAATATAATAGTGTTTGTTCTCATGACTCAGGCAATAGTAACAAGATCGGTATGATGTCATTAACATGAATATTTGTCAATATAACAATATTTGTCCTAATGATTTCAGTAATATTAACATGATCGATATCACAATGTAATCATACACACTTATCTGTTTTCAAACTCTTCACAAGCATATCCAAAATTATCAATTTATTATTCTGAATTTATTTTAATCTACAATCTAATAATCACCCAACATGTAGATAATTCATAAGCTTTTATATTAAATAAATAATCATAATAAAATATTATTTTATTGAAAAGGGTTAAAAATCACTCACACATATTTTAATTAAAGTGATTTACCATTCACACGATTTATTGAAAGAGATAAATATAGTTTATTAAATAAATCAATAAATTAATTTTATTCAACATGTTTAAATATAATTTATAAAAGAAAAATACACAATTTTTGAGGATCTATAGGAGATTCTATCAGCCTCTGAGTCCTGTGTTGACCACGAATGTGTAGTTCTTGCTTCCATGATTTCAATGTTCAAGAATCATCCAAATCGAACATTAGATGATCGAGATATCACCCAAACATCAAAATTAATAAAAAAACGGTTAGTTACGTAGTTTATAAGGTTTAAATATAAATATTTCAGTCATCAAGGTGTTTTATAAAATTCTACCTTTCTTTTGTTTTGGATGCGGGTTCAGGTTGCTATCGGGTCGGGTTGGATATGAACCAATAATCCAAACCCTATAAACTTAATGTGGATATAGGTTAACGGGTCAATAGGTCAGGTTGGGTCGGGTATGGATCCAACATGAGAAAGGAAGAGAGAGAGAGGGGGGAAGAGGCAGCCGGGGGACGGCAGTGGCTACTGATGCGCGGCGGAACGACAACGCGGCGGCGACTTGATCGGCCGACGGCGCGAGAGGGAGAGGGAAACGAGAGAGAGAAGAGAGAGAGAGAGAGAGAGTCTGAGAAAAGGAGAGAGTGATTGCTAAAAAAAACAGAGAATATGAAAAGTATTATCTTATGTAGGATGGTTCTGAACTCTCGCAATTTAACTGTGTAGCGAGATCTATACGAGTCGAACCTCAGAGAGAGATGCGATAGAAGCGTTTTGCTATTGTTTTTTTTCTTATACTTTCTTCTTTTGTTTGAAAAACTTAGAGAGAAGAAGAGGCAGAAAAAGTTTAATTTTTATCAATGTAAAGAAGATCACAACCTGCTAATAATCTATCACCATAACGAATAATATCAACTAGAGATTTTCTTCACACTAAACCCTAAACATGATAATCTACCCTAGGATTCAAGTAAAACACATAAAATAAATAATAAGATTCTAACTGAAATAACACTAATTAAAATTTAACATTAAAATATCAAGACAATTGTCAAGTATAGATTAAGAAAAATAGTTAAAGAGTACTGTTAAATGGTTGACCTAATTATTATCATCATGTGCCTTCAAGATAAATTTAGGGTTTAAGCATGCATAGAATTTAATTGGGTTATCTATTTAATAATATAGGCTCATGGTGGTGATATTAGCAAGTCATGAAAAGAGATTTAGTTACTCATTATGAAAGTTGAACTAATTATATTGAATAAAGAATGCATTAACTAAGAAAGCAAGAAAAGAACAAAAGGAAGTAAATAACAAGGGAGATATGAAAAGAAGGAGGGTGCTCCGGTGGTTCACATGGAAGAGGAGCAAGGCAGAGGCGGAGATCGGACACGCGACGAGCTCTGACGATGGCAGAGCAGGGCAAGGAGGAGGTGTAGGTTGTCCATGGGTGACGCGTGTGGGAGGTACAGGTACGACAGCGCGCAGGTGGTGTTGTCGGAGGAGCACGCAGAGGCGGGGTGCTGCCGCATGGGCTTGGGGTTCGCCGGAGATGATGGCGGAGCTGGACGAGCATGATCGGAGAGGACTCGAGCTTTGTCGAGTGGGTGCGATTGTGAGCTTGAGTGGTTGAGGTCGTTGGTTCTGGCACGGCTGATGGTGAAGCCAATGGTGATGCTATTTGTAACCCCCTGATCCCTGATGTACGTATCACAGTATTAGTACTCGATACGGTGTACAAATGGATTTGACCTTCCTGATAGTTAGATTGAGCTGATTTCAGTCTCAAATATTATTTTTTAATATTTTAGATTTTTCAGAATTCTTTGAAATTTTTCTGAATTATTTTGGGAAATCTCCGTAGTCAGTGTCGATCGATACCGAGAATCGGCTCTAGGATTTTTAATTCTCAAATGGAGTTACATTTTGAGAATCTACTTCAATATAGTATCTTAGAATTATATTTTCTACGTTAGAGTATTTTTGAAAATTTTTCTGAATTTATCAAAAATCCGGCCAAACCGGCGTCGCCCGATACCGGCGAAATCTTCCAGGATTTTTAATTGACAAACCAGACTGAATTTCTTCAAACTATTTTCATATTATTTCTCAGAATAATATTCTTTATTTTACAAAATTTTTGGGAACTGTTCAGAGTTAGTCAAATTTTGATCGATCAAATAATATTAATTAAATATTATTCAATTCCCTTTTTCTAATTTCTTTTCATTCTTCTTCTCCAAGCTTCTTCACCGCCTTAACCCACCGCCTTCCTTATTCCTCCTCTATAAACTCTCTCCCTCCCCCCTTTCTCTTTCTATTTCATTCCTTTCTCTATTTTTCTCTCCCTAATCTCTCTCTCTCTCTCTCTCCCCCCATCTCTGTTCACAACCTCTCTCTCTCTCTCTTCTAAACGTCGACCGACGGCCAGGAGCGTCGTCGGCCAAGACCCCACTAGCCAGGGCCACCGCGGTGGCCGTCGGCGCTGCCCAGCCCCCCTGGCCGCCGTCCCCTGTTCTCCTCTCTCTACTTTTCTTTCCCTTCTTCTTCTTCTTCTTCTTCTTCTTCTTCTTCTTCTTCCTCTCCTGTTCTTCTTCTTCTTCTTCTTTTCTCCCTCTCTCTCTCAATCTCTCTATTTCTCTCTCCCTCTCTCCGTTCTGTCTACCACCACCGGCGGCTGACTCGTCGCCGGCGTGGCCGCACGGCTGCGCCCATTGTCACACACAAGGCAGCAACGCGCTGCCCTGTTTCTCTCTCTCATTCTCTCTTTATCTCTCCATCTCTCTCTCTCTCACTCTCTATTGGGTAAACCCAATAACTTGATCCAAACCCGTTAACCCTATAACCCAATAACCCGTTACCCAAATCCACTAACTCATTACTCATTTACTTCAGTTATGGTTTGGGTTTTCAGATCCAAACCCGACCCGTTATCTTACTCAACCTGCATCCAACCATACAAGGTAAAATTACATAAAACCCCCTATTATATATAAATTTACATTTTTTTATGTATTACATATTTAACCCGTTTATATGGATTCTAGCGTTCGGGCGATATCAGGAGCATCTGAACTCCGAATTGGACGATTCTGAAACCGTTGCGATCGTGAGAAAGAGTGCTACCTTCCCATGGCTAGTTTATGAGTGTTTTTATTTTATAAATTATAGTTATCATGTTTAATTAAATTGATCGTACTTATCAGAATATTAGTGTAAATAGAATTAAATAGAATTCTTGCTTTATTATAAAATATAGATGACTTGTCTATATATCGGGATTCATACGTTAATAATTTTAAGTAAATTAACTAATACATTGCTAATTAAAATAGATGTATGTACTAATTTTATGATCTTGATCATATAAATAATATTGTAATATTTATTACAAATATAGAGATCTATTACTCGATATGGTATGATCATCGTTACCTGACTCACACTAGACACTGTTACTACATGTACCCTACAAGAACATTCTAGTACATTGGATATTGTATTTTCTATATACCCATTACAAGATATTGTTATTCACAGATCCTGATACACCGACATGATTATTGCATGTTATTGAATCACTGCTTAACGGATATGTTACTACACTGGATACTATTACACGGATACTCTGTACACTATTATTTCTTATTCATGTCCCACTGGTACACGGATACACCAATTCACGGAATACCGTCATTTCATATATGTTATCATCGTTATATGGATGCTCGGTACACAGTTATATCATGTTTACACATCACTGTTACATATGCATATATTGTTTCTATATTCTTATCATATGGATCACCATTCATATTGCATGTCTTATTGTTGCATGTATATTCATGTATTCCTGTTGCATGATTGTTTCCCGTTACTGATATTGCCGTTACTGCATACATGAGCTGTTGATATGCGATGTGTGGGACTAAGTGCAATGTGGATCCAAGCCACGGGGGCCACCTCTAGAATCCCACATCTATTGTTTCGCATTTCCCGCTATCTTGTTATATACTATCAACAGAGCTCAAGTCACGTTATCATGTTACATGTACCATGCATTATACTTGTTCTTACTATGCAGTGTACTTTAAATATAATGAATATAATTTGGGGATGGGGGAGACTTGACGGTTGACTAGATCTTGTCGGGTGGACGTCTGGATCCATTGTTAGTCCCACTGCAGGGGACGTGGTAGGGCTGGCTACCGTTTGTATTGTATTGTTTCTTGCTCCTGCCTAGCAGGTAGCCCTGGTCTCAGCAGCCAGGGGTTTGTTTAAGGTCGTTGTCCCGGTATGCACGGGATACACCCACCTGACTAGAGCTCCTCGACCATTGGGTTTCCAGTTAACATAATAAAACGATATAAACAATAGTGATGACCGGAACACTTGTTATTTGGTCACTCTCTCGTTTGGATAATGGTACCCGTATGCCATGTCCGGATGGGTTCCACTGGAGTGCGGGCTCTAGTATGAACTGCCAGTGGTATAGGACACTGAAAGAGATTGATTAAAATACCAGGTGGTACTGATTGTTATTATTGTCTAAATCACATGACATGCTCAACTCATTTATATTATTATCCCTTTATATTTGTTACAATTCTAGAGATGTTATCCACGATCATGTCACCTGTATACCTTATTACACTTCTTGATATTTGTTACACTCCATGTGATAACACACTATTCATGTAGATGTATACTCTGCATTATATATATTCTGCTTTATGTATACGTTACAGACTTCGTTACTGTATATGCACAACGTTATAGTATGGTTATATTGTATACTGCACATCTGCATGATCATTTCCATCACGTCATCACTATACAATAGTATTTATTACATAAAACAGTAGGGCTGGATGTTACTGTAGACATGATCCGATGATAACAAGCAAGGTGGTAATGGTATTAAATATGATATTTTTATATTTCTACTACTTATTAAATGCCTACTATATGTTATCACTGATACAAATGTATTATAGATTATTATCGTGCCTATATTATTATAGTACATATTACTGCTTCCTTCATTTTACCACTCACTAGGTCGCTTTCTGACGACCCTGGGTTTGCGTGCCCAAGTTGGTGATTTGAGATATCGCAGTATCAGATATTTCACTGGATACACATAGGGACTCGTCACCTATACGATTCATAAGTATTTTGTTTATTTTGTCTTATTTTCTTATTTGTCCATATTTCTTTATCTATCATGCTCACTGATCTTTTCTGCAGGTCTTCTTGTATGTTGGCCCAAAGGCCTTCCACTTTAGTTTTGATGATGATTAACTCATGTAGTTATGTGTACTAATAATCTTGTGATTTTAGTTTCAGATCATTAATCAAGTTATTAGTTGGTGAAAGCTTCCACACATCCTTCACATGTTGATTCAAGAGCCCAAGCGTCAAGATCACATATAGCACTTGCTGGTGGATCAAAGTGTTTTGGGATTGAGTCGGCTTGGAGATTGCGCTCTACAAGAAGACTTCGGTACCATAGTTTAGTTTTGTTTTTAGATTCAAAATTGTAAAGATTAGAATAGTATGATAATGCTCAAGTTTACAACACACACGTTTCATGTTTTGAATATTGGTTTTTGGTTTTTCAGTTTTAGGTTTAACCGATCTTGGTTTTCATGAATAGATAGATCAAAACAAGTTTACATGGTTTAATGTATATATGATTTGTTCTATATACATACATGCTTTAATTTCCTAGACAAACTTAGTTTTGACTTACTTATTCATGTGTTTTATGTTTTGATATTTTTGACAAAACATATTTTGGAATTAATGACAAAAACATGGATATATATTTGTTTCATGTATATAGGATTATATCCATATACATCATGCCTAAATGTTGTTTAATATCATGTTTTTGTATTTGGAAGAGTTTTGGACAAAACGTATTTTCTATTCAAAATCCAAGTTTTAGAAAATACAGTTTTTGGTTTTTGGTAAAAATGATATAGACACAAAATAGTTCATATTGATTGATATTTAAACTAAACTTTTTATCACATGTTTATATATCAATGCAAAATGATAAAACTATTTTGGTGATTTTTAGAAAAGATAAAAGAATTTTTAAACATGCTTCTAACTTAGTTTTCTGTTCCAGGCTTCACCAGTCGACTAGTCTTCTGACCAAGTCGACTTGGCTGAGGTCGGTCGACCGACGTGCACAGAATTGTGCACGTTTGGCAAACTTTGGACGGTCGACCGTCCGGGTCGACCGGGTCTGAGAGCAGAGCTCACTGTTTGTTTGGTCGACCGGGGCGGTCGACCGGTAGCTGCCAACGGGCAAAAATTGACCATTGGACGGTCGACCGGCGGTCGACCGGCAGAGTTATTTTGGCAAAAACTGCTGCCAACGGCTAGTTTCTGGATTTGCCTATAAATACCCCTTTTGCAAGAGTTTTCTCTAAGATTTTTTGTGCGAATTTTTCCTTACTCTCTGGTGTTTTCACAGCAATTAAAAGAGGTTTTTGGATTCAAATTGAACAATCTTTTTGTGTTTTTATTAGGGTTTGAAAAACCAAGAAAAGGGATTTTGGGAAAAGTTTTTGTTTGAACTTCACTATCTTCATTTCTATTATTTCCCAAAAGATTTTCTTTGAGTTGCTGGTTTCAAATCCCTTGGTTTTCTCCACACTTGAGCAAAAATCTACTATCTTTTTTATAGGATCTTTGTGTGTGAGAAAGAGATTGTTTGTGGTTGTTGTTTAGACCACCAAGTTAAAAACCCAATCTTTGTTTGGCTTTGTGCCTTGGGTTGTATCCCTCAAGTTGTGAGGTGATCCTTGTGTTTGCTTTGTGCTAATCCCTCGGGTTGTGAGGTGATTGTTTTGTTAGATTGGAGCTTGCCTCAAGAAGGAGGTTGTGGTTGTAAAGAGAGGAGTTGGGTACTCCTTGTGAGAGTCCTAGGTGGACTAGCTAGTGGATTGGAAATCCTTCGTGTGTCGAAGGCGGGGATGTAGAGCTGGGTGCTCGAACCTCAAAACACATCTTGTTGTTTGCGCTTGATCCATTGACTCTCTCTCTATCTCTCTCTTTACTTTGTGCCTTGCAAATATTCATATTGTGCATTCATTATTGCTTGGCTTGGTTGTGTGTGTATCATTTGTTGATTGCACTTGAGTGTATTGCATTTAGTTTTTTTAAATTCCGCATTGAGTTGACTAGATTAGCATAATCACCTATTCACCCCCCCTCTAGGTGATCTTTCATTGTACTTATTTAATGCTGAAATTCTTGTATATATAGAGGCTATTTTCTGTACTGAGGTTTAGCGTACGTACGTGAGGATATCTCCACCCTGCGTATGTACGTCGCCATAACGTCCCTGTACCTGCGGGATTGGGGCGTTACATAGTGGTATCAGAGCCTAGTTAATACCTGGTGTGGGTACCCACCTAGGTCAATACTCGGGCTCTTACCAACAGTACAATCAAATTCAGAGTAGAACTCATCTGTATCTAAATGTAGGGATTCCAGCTATGAGTAAAAGAATGCCATTTCCTTGAAATTCATTCGTCGATGCTTTTTCTATTCTCTTATTTCTGTGATCAATCAGAATACTCTGATTTTCTTCTTGCTTTCTCTTCATCCTGTGGATTCTGATTCTCTATTTTTGACTTACGATACCAATTCTCCACCTTGCTGTCACTATCAATAACAGAGTGCGCAACGGAAGCGTCGTGGGCCTGTAGCATTCAAGCTTTCTGACTGTACATATTGTTCTCATACTTGAATTGAAATTTTGAGGACGAAATTTTTGGTAACGTGGGGAGAAATGTAACCCCTGATCCTTGATGTACGTATCACAGTATCAGTACTCAATACGGCGTACAAAATAGATTGACCTTTTTGGTAGTCAGATTGAGCCGATTTCAATGATACCAATTGAAAGAATTTCAATGATATCAATTGAAACAACAATAATGATTAAGTGTATACATCATATAACTACCACCCAATCATGTTCAAGTTTAAAATGATTTTCACTATAAAGCATACATGAGCATGATCTCCCATCCAACCACCATGAATGGTAGGGGTTTTCAAAAAAAATAGATTTGAAAAGTAAAGTGTGTTTGAAAACTCTACCAAAATGACGAATATCACAACAAGTTAAATGGAAAACTTGTAAACTAGTACGAAATCCTTCAAGTAAGGAATAAAACAAAATTATTTTTCATAAACATGAAATTCATAAAATAGTCAACACTCATAATCAATTAGGCATAAATATGACTCATGAAAATGAACATTAGTAAACAATAAATGTGAGTGTACGAATACAATGTGAAGAACATAATCATGAAAGATAGACAATAAGCTCAACATTCTTTGAAATATGAAACATGAAAATCATCAAAACTATTTAATCTTCAAGGTATATGTATGGCCTATACAAATTAAAGTATACATACATATCCAAACACAACGAGTCCACAAAGATATATGCATGAAGGCACGTGGCTCAAAGGATGTATATGTATAAACAATAATTTGGATAAAATGTACATATACATGAAGTTAAACTAAACACATGAAAACATGATAAACTAAATTTCCATTAAAACAAATTTCATTTCAAGGTATATGTATGATTTGTCAACACAAAAAGTATACATACATATCCCTAAAAACAATTGAGTCCATATGTATAGATTTGCACGAAAAGCAAATGACTCAAGGGGTATACATGTATATCTTAAAGTTTGGCAAAATAGACATATATATGAAATGAAAACACATGATCAGAAAACAAACCAAAATGGGAATACAAATTTAAAATGCATGGATCATCAAAACTAGACTATACTAGCACATCTAATGGGTTCAAATAAGCATTCAAACTCAAACATATTAGATTTATTTGTGGCCCACTATATGCACAAATATATACCTAGTCTTAATGAAAACTAACATTTAAACATATATTCAACATTTAAAGCATCAAAACAAGATATAAATAAACATGAAAAACATAAACATGATTATTATGTAAATTCACATGTTTAAACCTATGATAAACATAATAGCTAAACAAATGGTGAGAACACAAAACTAATGATCCATATTAAACATGGGTGTCTCAAAGGCTATACATGCATGTCAATGGTCTAATAACATGGTATTTGACATAATAATCTATAAATAATGAAACATGCTATAAACAATGAATATGAAAGCATGTAACTAAAACGAGAGTAAGAATTGTCACCAAAATCGAAGAAGCAACTCTCCTTGTCTCCAAACATGGTGGTCTTCCCACCAAACCTCCCTTGAAAGTGATGCATCCAATTGATTTCCATGAAGCTCGGAACGCATCCTCCAAGGTACGCTACTCTCACGTCATGCGAGAGCCCACTCCTACATCAAATACAAGAGAGATGGTCTTTGGTACCCATATCTTATTGGGTCCATGGGGGTTAGTACCTTCTCTAACCCAAATAAAATTATTTGCTAAATTACAATCATGTATACGATCAAAACAAAATTTAGCAAGGTGGCCCTTACGTCCACAATGTACAAGTGTACACATGAGCATACATGTGATGGTGGTGACCGTGAGAAGCATGTGTATGCCGTGGAGAGTGTGCATGCAAAGATGGAACTTGTTTCTTTCGAAACAAAGATTCCAAACGTGTATGGCCCACAAAACATTGGCTCAAAGTGGAGCCCAAACAATCTACACTCTTCTTAAGCATGGATATATCTTATTCAATTAAAGAAGAGTGGGCACATGCAATAGGTGAATGTGTGATACTACACTAGCATGGCAAACATGTGAAACAATATCATTTTTCAAAGAAACATTTTTCTTAACACAAATCTAATTCTTTTGTAATGAAAATAATTTCATTTTCAAAGACTCATTCTCTTTTACAACAAAATCAATTTTTGAAGACAAAACTTTATTTTTCTTCAAAACATCATTACAATCATTTTTATTTTTCAAAAATTATTTTCTTTTAGTGCAAGGTCTAGTTGAGATCTCAATGAATCCTTTCATTATAGACCTCAACCTTCTCTTACAAAATCTTGTCAATCTAGAATGCAAACTCTTATTTTCTTTTTCAATTCCTAGACTTTTCTTTTTCAAAACTTTATATTTTTCAATTAATTTTTCACACACAATGGAAAGTTCTTCATTCAAAGCATGGGCATCAATATGATCATCACATGAAGAACTAGAATCAAAACTATCTAGCTGAGTTTCCGATTGCACCTTAAGGAGTCATTCCCTTGGATCATGAAGCATTGTGACTCGGATTCTCCACTAGACTCCTCCTCTTGTTGGATTGGCATTTGAAGCTCGGAGGTGGTGGTGGTTGTCACTTGTTCCACACTGCAAAGCGGAATCAGGTTAGAAACATGCATAAGATATTCTTTTGAAAGCGTGCTTCTAATGGCCTCAAGGGCTTGTGCATTGCCCCTATATGCTTGCTATCACTAAGGTAGGATTCCTTGGTAATGGCAAGGTGAACCTTATATCCTAGGGTTTGTAGGTAAATGGACATCTTAGTCTTCCAAACAAGAATGTTGGAAGGGTCAAACATAGGTGGGGTCATGAAGTCCATGGGTCCAAACTATAAGTGTGCAAACAAGCAAATGCAAATGCAAATATAGATTAGCAAACAAAGGATCTCACTCCTAGGATGTTAAGCCTAAAGTATCAGGAGCGTAGGCTCTGATACCAATTGAAAAACACCTAGAGGGGGGTGAATAGGTGTATATGCTAATCTAGAAATTAAATGCGCTAAGTGTGGAAGCTTAAACAAATTTTGCAATCACACTTAATACAACTAACAAGTGTAGCCGAATTCCCCATGAAGGCTCTGTACTAACTCCTCTTGATTCCCCTAAATATGGGTGAGGTGCTATATGAAGCTCTTGTGTGGTTAAGTATATGAGGCACACACAAACAACAAGCATATAAGATGAATAGGCAATATGATATATGCAAGGCAACACAAGCAATATGAATGATATGGCAATATGAATAATGCTTTGCACAAATAAAAGAGAGAGTTGGAGAAAATGGATCAAGCGCAAACACAAGATATGTTCCGAGGTTCGAGCCCCTAGCTCTACGTCCCCCGCCTTCACCGAGAAGGATTTCTAATCCACTAAAGGAGTACCGAACTCCTCTCTCAACCTTACAATGTCACCGAGGCAATACAACCACAATCCACCTCTACCGAAGAGGGATAAGGCCCGTAGCCAACAACCAAACTCCACCTCACAATAGAGGGAGCAAACACAATCACCTCTACCGAAGAGGGATCCAAACAATACCACTCCGATCAACCTCTACCAAGAGGGATACAACAAGTCAAGGAGGGTTTACAACTTAGAGGCTTAATCAACCTCAAACCTTCTCTTTTTCCACAAACAAAGAATCCTAATAGACTAGGATAGAAGATATAGCTCAAGTGAAAATCAGGTGTTTTTGGAAAGCAAATCACAAAGAAAAACTACTTTGGGAAATCTCTTGTAGATGATAGAATGAAAATCTAAAACAATATCCCAAAACTTAGTTTTCTTTGATTTTCCAAAACCCTTGAAAACAATAAAGATAAATCTTTTAAGCTTTAAAACTCTTTGAAAACTTCTTTTAAACTCTGGAAAAACTGGAAATTTTTCTTATTAAAAACCTTGACCAAAATCCCAAAGGAATGGGGTTTATATAGGCCAAAACAGAAAAACTAGCCGTTAGGCTATCTGGCAGCCTGACAGGCTTGCGGTCGACCGCCCTGTCGACCGCCAACGGTCAAAATATGACCGTTGGAGCAATCCGGTCGCCCTCCCGGCCGACCGCCCAGATACAGAGAGCAGACTTCTCTGTTCCGGTCGACCGCTCGGTCGACCGCCCAGATACAGAGAGCAAGGCTCTCTGATCCGGTCGGTCGACCGGCCGACCGGCCCTGTGTCTGCCAGACGTGCACAAGGTTATGCACGTCAGTCGACCGCAACGGTCGACTGGCCCTTGGTTCGGTCGACCGTTGCGGTCGACCGACCTGGCCTGTCAGCCACAGTCTGGGTCAGAAACTGAGTCAGAAAACATGTTAAATATATTCTCTTAAAATTCTTTTATCTCTTCTAAAAATTCCCAAAAATAGTTTTACCATTTTTGCATTAATATATAAACTTGTGATAAACATTTTAACTCAAATATCAAGCATGTGAAACTATTTTTGTGTTTTATCATTTTTACCAAAAACCAAACTTGTATTTTATCAAACTTGTATTTTTCATACATGAATAGGAAAATCAAAATAGTTTGTTTAAAAGTTAAGCATGCATGTATAGAAAGAATACATCTACTATACATATAAACCATGTAAACTTGTTTTGATCAACTATTCATGAAAACCAAATCCAAATCATGAAACGTGTGTGTTGTGCAATTGGCATATCAACTATACTAAGCTTTACAAATGGTCTAAACACACTAAACTAAAACTATGGATACCTAAGTCTTCTTGACGATCTTCAATCTTCAGTCGACCCGGTCCAAACTCCGTGATCCAACGAGCAAGGCTATGTATGATCTTGATGCTCGGGTTCTGGAATCACCAAGTGAAGGCTTCCAAACTCATCTTGTTGAAGCAATCACCAACTAATATCTTGATCAATGATCTGAAACTAAAATCACAAGGTTATTAGTAAACATAACTACATGAGTTAATCATCATCAAAACTAGAGAGGAGGCCTCCGGGCCAATAATCTCCCCCTTTTTGATGATGACAAAACTCATGGAGTTATATATGCATGGATTAAAGTTAAGCTTCAAAGAAGCTCCCCCTTAACTCATGCATAAAACAAATAAATATAAATATGCAATGAATATGAATATGAAACATGCATAGATATGCATAACAATAAAAAGGTCTAAATACCAATGAATTGTCAAAAATAAACATTGCTCTAGATCCAATTAAACTTAAACTAATTAAACTTAATATATGCAAAACATAAATATGCATATATAAAACTCAAACTCTAAATCTTTCTCCCCTTTTTGTCAATCATCAACAAAGGGGTAAACAATCAAACAAAACAAAATCTTCTCCCCCTTTTTACTACAAAGAAACAATCATCAATAGGGGTAAAAGCAAAACTAAATCAATAAATTTTTTCTCCCCTTTTTGTTTGAAACAACGAATCAACAAAAGGGTTAAAAACAATAAAGACATGTTCTCCCCTTTTGTCTAAAACAAAAACAAAGTCATAAGGGGTTACTTTAAACATGATATCAATTAAAATATGTCAATGAAGTGCCTCTTGATACCAATTTTAAAAAAATGAAAGTAACATCTTTGATACCATTTGAATCATTGTTCATTAAAAGCAAATGATACAAAATGGAAATTCAATATTTTCTATCATAAAGCAAGGAGTAGAAATCAAATACCAATTGAAATACAAAACAAATTTTCTCCCCCTTTATGAAATACCAACTAAAACAATGCGTAGGCTTGAAATGAGATACCAATTGAAAAGCAATTGAAAACTAATCAATTGAAACAAAATTGAACTCAAGCTTAGCATAACAAGATATATATGTATGAAAAATAGATACCAATTGAAATTGATATTCTGGAAATGCAAGCATACATATACGAAAATATATGAGTATACAATAAATTCAAAATTGATACTAATTGAAAGAATTTCAATGATACCAATTGCAACAACAATATGATCAAGTGTATACATCATATACTACCACCAATCATGTTCAAGTTTAAAATGATTTCACTATAAAGCATACATGAGCATGATCTCCCATCCACCACTCATGGATGGTAGGGGTTTTCAAAAAAAATAGATTTGAAAAGTAAAGTGTGTTTGAAAACTCTACCAAAATGACGAATATCGCAACTAGTTAAATGAAAAAACTTATAAACTAGTACGAAATCCTTCAAGTAAGGAATAAACAAATTATTTTTCATAAACATGAAATTCACAA
>JAVJIF010025765.1:0-57592 GCA_038442645.1 Agave tequilana | reverse complement strand
TTTCTATTTCATATGGTATCAAAATCTCGTGATATCTCAAATTGATTTGTTGATGTAAGAAAAATTCAAAATTTGTATTGTTTAGTTACAATTGGTATCTTAAAATTTTGTGTATGTACAAATGATATCTTAAAATTTGATTTAAGAAGATTTCAAAATTTGTTTTAAAGTAACTTAAAAATGTTTTGATATGTATTGTTTATATGCAAGGAGAGCTTAACGTCTCTTCTACGTATAAATTCATATTGAGTGTATCTCATATTGAGGAGCTTGACATCTCTTCTTTATGTGATACATGTGTATAGGGGGAGCTTCACATCTCCACTTATGCATTGTATATTATGTTTTATGTGAGTAAGGATTTTATCTGCCCTTCTTCATATAATGCATGTATGCAGGGGAGCTAACTTCACGTCTTCCTCTTCATGATTGTATATCGCATATATATCTTTCTTGTTGATTTGATTTTTACCCCTTTGTTGATGATTGACAAAAAGGGGAAGAAAGATTTTGAGTTTATATATGCATATTTGTGTTTTTGCATATATTGAGTTTATGCATCTTGTGTTTTGAGGAGAATGTTTTTTGAAATTTTAAACAAAAAGGGGGAGAAGGTTTTTGAAAAAAGAATTTTGGATTTATACTTGTTTCTCTCACCTTATTGATGCATATATATATGTTTAGTTTATGCACTTCACTGCTATATCTATTTGTTTATTGGTATGCATGAGTTAAGGGGGAGCTTCTATGAAGCTTAACTTTAATTCATGCATATATAACTCCATGAGTTTTGTCATCATCAAAAAGGGGGAGATTGTTGGCCCAAAAGCTCATAACTCTAGTTTTGATGATGATTAACTCATGTAGTTATAGTACTAATGATCTCAAGATCTTAGTAGGTGTTTAGTTTCAACAAAGGATTTCAAGTCAAGTTTTGGAGCTAGCACGTGTTGATTCAAGAGCTTATGCATCAAGACCACATCAAGTACTCAAGAGGAGTCTAGCTCTTTGAATCAAAGTTTGGACCAAGTCAAGAAGGAGAAGAAGACTTCAAGTAAAGACCTTCAAGAGAAGACTTGTGTCTAGTTTTTTTTTTGTTAAGATTTTGTTTTAGATAAAATGTAAAGGATAGAATAGTTGCTGGATTGCTCAAGTATACCATATACACTCACACACAAGAATTAGTTGTGTTTTCATAAAAGAGCTTTCATTTTGAAAAAGAGTTTTCATTTTGGAAAAATATCGCTTTGATTTTTGGAGTTTCTTATATACATATGTTTAATCAAAACTATTTTAGAGCTTAATGTCAAAAATATAGATATTCTTCATATATGTGTAATGGATCATATCCATACACACTAAGCCTTAAAAGTGTTTAAAATATCTTGTTTTGTATTTGGAGAAGTTTTGGAAAAATCGATTTGAAAAATACAGATTTTGTTTCAAGCCAAAATTTCTAAGTTACAAAAATAGTTTAAAATGTTTGTAACATGTTTTGATTTTTACTCAAACATGTTTGTTTATCAAAGTATAATACTGAACATATTTTTATAGATTTTTTGTGGATTTATGGGATTTTATCTAAGGTAAAATGACAAACTTTTAATCCCTAAAAAATACAGTTTTAGGCTTCTGCCGGTCGACCGCACGGTCAACCGAGCCAGGAGTCGGTCGACCGAGTCGGTCGAGCGACGTGCACAAAGTGTGCACGCCTTGTTTGGCTGGAGGGCCGGTCGACCGCCGGAGAGTTCTGCTCTCTGGAAATGGCCCCGGTCGATCGAGCGATCGACCGGCAGAGAGCTCTGCTCTCTGTATCCAGGCCACGATCGACCGGACCGGTCGACCGCTGGCCAACGGTCAGAAATCTGACTGTTGGCTGGTCGGCCGGGCGGTCAACCGACAGCAGTGCAGACTGCTGATTTGGCCTTTAACGGCTAGTTTTGTGAAGCCTATAAAAGGGGCTTCCCATGGACAGTTTTACACAAGATTTGAAGTGAGTTTTTGAGCTAATTTTTCCTACTCTATTAAGTGCTTATCTCCACTTATTTAAGAGCCAAAATTGCCATATCAAAAGAAGAGATTTTCAAGAGTGTTTTGTAAAAGAGTTTCTTGTGTTTTTCACCATCACTTCCATCCTTGTTTTTCTCACAAACACTTGAGCTATCTATTGCTATACCTATCCCATCGGGATCTTTGTTGTGAGAGGATTTTAGGTGATCAAAGTGTTGTGATCACCAAAATTTTCATCTTTGTACTTTGAGAAGGCAGACTTGCGGGTTCACGGTGTTTCGGGTTCTAGTGAGAACTCGGTGTAGAGGTGCGGCCTCGGCAAGCTTACGTGCTTGCGTGTGTTTGTTCTTGCGGGAGCAAGTGAGAGGACTAGTGAGTACAAGAGTTCTAGTGGGAACTCCTTATAGGTGTTGCGGCACCGAGTGATCCGGTGAGATCGATTTCTAGTGAAAATCCTTCATAGTGTTGAAGGCGGGGACGTAGAGCAAGTGTACTCGAACCTAGAAACAAATCTCTCGTGTTTGCGATTGCTCTCTCTATCTCTCACTTGTCTTTATATCTTGCTTATGATTATTGCTTATATCTCTTATATGCTAGATCTATTTGTGCTCAAATTGACATATGCTAGGGGATTGTTTGCTCACACTTGTATTCAACCAAGAGAGTCAAAGCGGCACCTTAACTCTTATCTAGAGGAATCTTAAGGAGATAGTCCAGAGCCCTTCACGGAAAATTTGGCTTCACTCTTAGGTTATACTTGGTGTGTTGTGCTTAAGAATTTGTAGTTTGCATAAATAGTTTTAATTCTGCATTAATTGACCATTAGATTAGCTAGTCACCTATTCACCCCCCTCTAGGTGATTTTACATGCACCCCATAATCACACCCACACACACATGTATGCTAGAGTGTACAAATGTACACATTGTGGCCACAAAGGCCATCTTGTAAAATTTTGCTTTGATAGAATAAATCATTTAAATTTTGCAAATAAAAATATTTTGGTTTCTTATAATGCTAACCCTCGTGGACCCAAAAAGATACGGGTACTAAAATTTTCACCTCTTGTGTTTGATATAGGTGTGGGCTCTCACAAAACGTGAGAGGTTTGGTGCCTTAGTGGTGGATGCACTTGGAGCTTGATGGACATACCCAATTGATGCATCACTATCAAGGCATCATGGTGGGGGACCATCTCTTGTTTTAGAGAAATGAATTGGCTACATCGGTTTTGGTAACCATTTTTTTCTTCTCTTTAAAAATATTTTAATGTTTATATGCTAGTGTAGTAATCTAGACTCAATCATATATTGTTTTATGCTTAATGTTGAGTTATGGTTGTTAGCTATGCATGTATTTTTGAAAAACTTTTCAATGAATTTACATGCCTATATCATGTTCATATACATATTCTATTAAAACTTGTGTTATATATATACAATTTTTGAGTTACGTGCTACACATGCTTTATTCTTTTTATATACTCATTGTTGTTTGATTGTACGTTATATGTCCTAGTTTTAATGATTCTTACATAAGTATATGATATATCATGTTTTAAGAAAAAAAATTCATTTGAGTTATTATTTTTGGGCCTTATTGATTTATTTCATGAATATGCTATTCACATAATTTTTGTGCACTCACAATTTTTTTGTTTACTCATGACTTTGTTTTCATGAGCACATTTTTGAGCTTTACAGATTTTGAGTGACAACTCTTGTGTGGTATATATGTTTCATGAGATATATAATTTTGGTTTCATATTTGAAGGATCTTTAACTAGTTTTTCAAAAACTATTTTAAACTAGTTATTTATTCTTCACTTGTTAGTATTTTCAATTTAAAATATTTTTAAAATCTTATTTTTGAAAACTTCTACCCTTTAAGGGCGGTTGGTTAGGCGACCATGCCTTGTGTGCCTTATTAAATATCTTTTTAAACATGTGCATGGTAGGGTGGATTGATATGAGTCATACATGATTTCAATGTTATTTCACATTTTTTATACTCATACTTTGTTTTTATATATGTATGCACCAAATTTCAAGTAGTATTTTCATTTTCATACATACAAATATATGATTTAGATTGTGTTTGTTTTATAATGACATACATGTGTTTAAAGCACAAACTATTTTATGCTAAACTTGACTTAATTCTAAATGTTAATTGGTATCTTTACAAGCTTATGCATTGATTTTAATTGGTATTTTTTTGGTATCAAAATGTACTTCATGTTGTAGAATCACCTAGAGGGGGGGTGAATAGGTGATGGCTAATCTAATGGTCACTAAATGCCAAATAATGCGGAATTTAAAACTATTATGACCTAAACAAACTATTTAAACTAAACACCACGTATAACACAAGAGTGTAGCCGAATTCCCCGTGAAGGGCTCTGGACTAACTCCTCTAGATTCCCCTAGATAAGGGTTGAGGTGCTGCGTTGGCTCTCTTGGTTAAATACAAGTGTTAGCAAACAATCCCCAAGCATATAACAATTAAGCACACAAGAATATCAAGCATATAAAGATGAAAGCAATATAAGTGTGCAAGATATAAATAAGAGACAAAGAGAGAGAGTGAGTAATCGCAAACACAAGGGATTTGTTTCGAGGTTCGAGCACCCTTGCTCTACATCCCCGCCTTCGACACACGAAGGATTTCCACTATGCTCGATCCCAATGGATCACTCTCGGTGCCGCAACACCTACAATCCCTCGGACTCTCTAGTCCTGTACACACCGCAAGCCCCACAAGCTTGCCGAGGCCGCACCTCAAACACCGAGTCCACGCAAGAACTCGAAACACCGCGAACACAACCGTCCGCCTCCTCAAAGAACAAAGAAAGGTCTTTGGTAATCACAACACTTTGATCACCTAAAAACAATCTCACTACAACACTCCTATAAGATGAATATGTCTATGGAGTGCTCAAGTGTTGTGTGAGAAAACAAGGATGGAAATGGTGGAGGAAAAACTCAAAAAATCACTTTAAATCACTCTTGATAAAACTCTCCTTTTGATTGGAAATATTTGCTCTCAAATATGTGGAGAAAACCTCTTGAAAGGATAGGAAAAACTGGCCCAAAAACTCTCCCAAAATCTTAGAGAAAACAGCCCCCAAATGGCCCAATTTATAGGGCTCTAAAAACTAGCCGTTGGAGGCCTGACAGAGCTGTCGGTCGACCGCCCGGTCGACCGCCAACGGTCATTTTTCTGAACGTTGGGGCAGCGGTCGACCGGCCCGGTCGACCGAGCCTCTGGAACAGAGAACAGATTCTCTGTCGGTCGACCGCTCGGTCGACAGGGGTTTCTAGAGAGCAGACCTCTCTGGACGGTGACCGGGTCGGTCGACCGGCCCTCCAGCCAGATACTGGCGTGCACGCTGTACACGTCGGTCGACCGGTCCAGTCGACCGACTTCAACCTGCGGTCGACCGTCCGGTCGACCGGCTGAAGCCAGACAGAAAACTTAAGGGATTAAAAACTTGGTCTTTTTGGTTGAAATAAAATCCCATAAAATATTGAAAAATATACAAAAATAATTTTACCAATATACTTTGATAAACAAATATGCTTGCACAAAATCAAGGCATGTTACAAAAGATTTGGACTATTTTTGTAAGTTGAAAATATTGGCTCAAATGAAAACAGTATTTTCTAAAACTTGATTTTTTCAAACTTCTCCAAATACAAAAACAAGATATTTAAACTCATTTGAAGCATAGAGTGTATGGATATGATCCACTACACAAACATAATGAAATATCTATGTTTTGGACATTAAACTCTAAATATGGTTTTGGTTAAAACATATAAACTAGAATACCAAAAACCAAACTTGTATTTTCTAAAATAGAAAATCTTTTGTAAAAACAAAACTATCAAGAGTGTGTGTGTATATGTACTTGAGCATTCCACCAACTATTCTATCCTTTACATTTTAACTAAAAATAAAATCTTATAAAAACAAACCTAGACACAAGTCTTCATCTTCTGAAGTCTTCACTTGAAGCCTTCTTGACTTGGTCCAAACACGATCCAATGGCTCTTGGATCAAACCGTGCTAGCTCCAAAACTTGACTTCAAATCCTTTGTTGAAGCTATGCACTACTAAGATCTTGATCATAAATCTGTCACTAATTAAACACAAGATCATTAGTACTATAACTACATGAGTTGATCATCATCAAAACTAGAGTGATGGGCCTTTGGGCCAACAATCTCCCCTTTTTGATGATGACAAAACTCATGAAGTTATATATGCATGGATTAAAGTAAAGCTTCAAAGAAGCTCCCCCTTAACTCATGCATCACAAATAAGTAATAAATATGCAATGAATGTACATAAACATGTATGCAAATGTATGGAGATAAAACAAATCAAATTCTTTTCTCCTATTTGCAAAACAAAACATATATGCATAAACACAAATACTACTCCCCCTTAAGCAAGGAAAACAAATACTTCTCCCCCTTAAGTAAGGAAAACATGCATATATCTCAATACTTCTCCCCTTTTTGTCAATCATCAACAAAGGGGTTAAAGTAAAAAACAAAATCAACAAATAAATTTTCTCTCCCCTTTTTGTCCGAAACATAGAATCAATAAAGGGGTAAACACAAATCAATAAATAGTTATATGCGATATACATTCATGAAGAGGAAGACGCTAAGTTAACTTCCCTACACATATGCATTACATGAAGAAGGGATGACAAGCCCCAATTCACATAACACATATTATGTAATGCATAAGAGGAGATGTGAAGGTCCCTCTACACACGTGTATCACATAAAGAAGAGTTGTCAAGCTCCTCAATATACAATACACTTAACATGAATCTATATGTAGAAGAGATGTTAAGCTCTCCTTGCATATAGGCAATATAAATCAAAAATTTGAATTTTTCTTAAAATTTTTATTTTCTTATCATAAACCACTTTGTGCTTTAAACATGTAAAACAATTTTAACTCAAGCACAAATAACTCATATATATGTATGAAAAATGAGTGTACCAATTGAAATTGATACATACATATATAAGAAAACAAAATATGAGTGTATACAAATATAGAGTCAAATTGATACCAATTGAAATGATTCAATGATACCAATTGAAACAATAATAGGATCATGTGTATAACTCATAAAACATTGAAGAATAAATAACTAGTTAAATTAATTTTTTAAAAAAACTGTTAAAGATCCTTCAAAAACATGAAACCAAATCATATGTTTTTTATGAATCATACTAAATACACAAAAATTCAAGCACTCATGGTCCATAAAGCTCATGAAACAAAGTCATGAATAAACAAATAAGGTGTGAGTGTTCAAAAATCATGTAACTAGCATTTTCATGAAAATAGTCAATGAAGCTCAAAATGATCAAAACAAATTATTCATTTTATTTTATCAAACAAAACATGAAAATTTATTTTTCATATTAAAAACACACTTCTAGGTATATGTATGATTTTATCCAAAGCTAACAATACACATACATATCCCAAACATAAAAGAGTCTATTAAAGGTATTTGCATGAAAGTAAGAGACTCATGGGTATACATGTATATTTATTAGATTTGAATACAAAATACATATATATGAAGTAAAACATGAAAATAGGCAAAACAAGTGTAAATGAGAAAATCATCAAAACTAGGCTATACATGTGCATATAGTGAGTACAAGTGAACAATGAAGTGCAAACGTATATGAATCAAATGTTGCTCACTACTTGTACATGTATAAATCCAAGTTTTAATAAAAACTACATTTAAACTAGTATTTACCACATCAAGCCTAAAACATGAACATGCTAAAAAAATCATATATGAATAAGCATGTAAATAAAGTAGGAGTTTTAGAGATAGTTACCAAGCCAAGGAACTACTCCAAATCTCCAAAATATGGTGGTTGTCCCACCAAACCTCCTTGATAGGGATGCATCAAAAGTAAGTCCATCATGTCTATGTGCATCCACCATCAAGGCACCAAATCTCTCACATCATGTGAGAGCCCTCACCTACATCAAAAACACACGGTGGGGGTTTTGGTACCCATTTTTTTCTTGGGTCCTTGGGGGGTAGCTTTGTAAGGAACCCAAACATTTTTATTTTTAGCAAAATTAAAATGATGCAACTTGTCAAAACAAAACTTTGCTAAATGGCCTTTGCGGCCACAATGTGTACATTTGTACACCTTAGGATGCTTATGTGTGTGAGTGTGATCATGACGTGCAACATAAGCATATGCATGATGAGGATGATGTGCATGAACATGTGGAGTTTGTTTCTTTGAAAACAAAGACTCCAATCTCTTATGGTTAAATGCACATGAGCTCAAAGTAGAGCTCAAACAATCCATTTTATTTTTCAAAACTTTAATCTCATTTTCATTTATGGTAGCATGTAAAGCATGATGAGAATGAGAATCATTTTTCTTATTCTTTTAGAAAAATTTTATTTTTCTTTTTCTTTTTCAAACATTTTTCTTTTTAAAGAGTTGTTTTCTTGAAAAACGACTTCCTTTTGTTTTTCCACCAAACAATTTATTTTTCAAACTAGTGTTTCCTTCACAAAGATCATTCAATTTTGAAAGCAAGGAAACATTTTCATTTTTCAAAATATCATTTTCTTTTTCAATGCATGCAATATTATTCTAAATGAACCATTTTCTTTAAGCATGCAATCAAATTTCTTTTTCAAATTTTTATTTTCTTTCTTAATCATGTCATATTTCTCAAGAAGGAGTTGACAAAAGTGCTAAGCTCATCATATGACATATCAACATCTTTATCTAACTCGGATTCGGTAGTTACCTCAAGGGGGTTATCCCTTGGACCATATAGCACAAGTTGGAGGTATCACTTCTAACATCCGAGTCGCTCCCCGCATAATATAGATCTTTTTCGCCAAGGGCATGAGGGTGTTCCAAGCTACAAAAGCCGAATCAATATTAGAAACCCTAGATAAATAATCATCATTTAGGGTACTCTTCAAAGCATAAAGGGCTTTTGCATTAGCCTCAAAATTCTTACTATCATAATATATGAATATTAATTGTAGCAAGATAAACATGAATGCCTAGGGCCTTGAGGAATAAAGACATCTTAACCTTCCAAGTTTGGATGTTAAGAATGTCAAAAGTGGGAGGTGACATGAAATCCATGGTGTGTGTACAAATATTGTGATTAGCCTAAAATGAGGATCTTTAACTTTAGGTTATAAGACCCAAATTCAGAGCACTTGGCTCTGATACCAATGTAGAATCACCTAGAGGGGGGGGGGTGAATAGGTGATGGCTAATCAAATGGTCACTAAATGCCAATAATGCGGAATTAAAAACTATTATGACCTAAATAAACTATTTAAACTAAAACATCACGTATAACACAAGAGTGTAGCTGAATTCCCCGTGAAGGGCTCTGGACTAACTCCTCGAGATTCCCTAGATAAGGGTTGAGGTGCCGCGTTGGCTCTCTTGGTTAATACAAGTGTTAGCAAACAATCCCCAAGCAAATAACAATTAAGCACACAAGAATATCAAGCATATAAAGATGAAAGCAATATAAGTGTGCAAGATATAAACAAGAGATAAAGAGAGAGAGAGAGAGTGAGCAATCGCAAACACAAGGGATTTGTTTCGAGGTTCGAGCACCCTTGCTCTACATCCCCGCCTTCGACACACGAAGGATTTCCACTATGCTCGATCCCAATGGATCACTCCTCGGTGCAGCAACACCTACAATCCTCGGACTCTCTAGTCCCGTACACATCGCAAGCCCCACAAGCTTGCCGAGGCCGCACCTCAAACACCGAGTCCACGCAAGAACTCGAAACACCGCGAACACAACGTCCGCCTCCTCAAAGAATAAAGAAAGGTCTTTGGTGATCACAACACTTTGATCACCTAAAAATAATCTCACTACAATACTCCTATAAGATGAATATGTCTATGGAGTGCTCAAGTATTTGTGTGAGAAAACAAGGATGGAAATGGTGGAGGAAAAACTCAAGAAATCACTTTAAATCACTCTTGATAAAACTCTCCTTTTGATTGAAAATATTTGCTCTCAAATATGTGGGAGAAAACCTCTTGAAAGGATAAGAAAAACTGGCCCAAAAACTCTCCCAAAATCTTAGAGAAAACAGCCCCAAATGGCCCAATTTATAGGGCTCCAAAAACTAGCCGTTGGAGGCTTGACAGAGTTGTCGGTCGACCGCCCGGTCGACCGCCAACGGTCATTTTTCTGACCATTGGGGCAGCGGTCGACCGGCCCGGTCGACCGAGCCTCCGGAACAGAGAACAGATTCTCTGTCGGTCGACTGCTCGGTCGACCGGGGTTTTCCAGAGAGCAGACCTCTCTGGACGGTCGACCGGGTCGGTCGACCGGCCCTCCAGCCAGATACTGGCGTGCACGCTATGCACGTCGGTCGACCGGTCCAGTCGACCGACTTCAACCTGCGATCGACCGTCCGGTCGACGGCTGTGAAGCCAGATAGAAAACTTAAGGGATTAAAAACTTGGTCTTTTGGTTGAAATAAAATCCCATAAAATACTGAAAAATCTACAAAAATAGTTTTACCAATATACTTTGATAAACAAACATGCTTGCACTAAATAAAGGCATGTTACAAAAGATTTGGACTATTTTTGTAAGTTGAAAATATTGGCTCAAATGAAAACAGTATTTTCTAAAACTTGATTTTTCCAAACTTCTCCAAATACAAAAACAAGATATTTAAACTCATTTGAAGCATAGAGTGTATGGATATGATCCACTACACAAACATGGTGAAATATCTATGTTTTTGATATTAAACTCTAAATATGATTTTGGTTAAAACATATAAACTAGAAAATACCAAAAACTAAACTTGTATATTCTAAAATAGAAAATCTTTTGTAAAAATAAAACTATCAAGAGTGTGTGTGTATATGTACTTGAGCATTCCACCAACTATTCTATCCTTTACATTTTAACTAAAAACAAAATCTTATAAAAATAAACCTAGACACAAGTCTTCATCTTCTTGAAGTCTTCACTTGAAGCCTCTTGACTTGGTCCAAACACGATCCAATGGCTCTTGGATCAAACCGTGCTAGCTCCAAAACTTGATGTCAAATCCTTTGTTGAAGCTATGCACCTACTAAGATCTTGATCATAAATCTGTCACTAATTAAACACAAGATCATTAGTACTAAATACATGAGTTGATCATCATCAAAACTAGAGTGATGGGCCTTTGGGCCAACACATGTTTCACTTCATCTGGTATCAAAATCTACTAATGGTATCTTAATAATTTTGTTTATCTACAAGTGATATCAACATTTGTTTTGTCAATTACTATTTGATTTCAGTTAGTATCAAAATTTATTTTGTTGACTATAAGAAATTTCAAAATTTTGTTTTAAAGTGGTATCAAAATTTTCTTCAAAATTTGTTGATATGTATTAACATATGTAAGGGAAACTTAACATCTCCTCTATATATAGATTCATATTAAGGTGTATTTAACATATTGAGGAGTTTGACCTCTCTTCTTTTTGTGGTATACGTGTGTAGAAGGAGCTTAACATCTCCGTCTATATATTGTATATTATACTTATATGGGTTAGGGTCTAGTCATCCCTTCTCCATGTAATGCATGTATGCAGGGGGAGCTAACTTAACATCTCTCTTGTTCATGAATGTATATCGCATACACATTTATATTGTTTGTTTTCTCTTGATGAATTGACAAAAAGGGGAGAAGAATTTAGAGAGTTTATATATGCATGTCATGTGTTTAAATTTATGCATATATATGTTTGTTTTGTTTAAGCACTTCATTGAATATCTTTATTGTTTGTGTTATGCATGAGTTAAGGGGAGCTTTTATGAGGCTTATGTTTAATCCATGCATACATAACTCCATGAGTTTTGTTATCATCAAAAATAGGGAGATTGTTGGCCCAAAGGCCCTTCACTCTAGTTTTGATGATGATTAACTCATGTAGTTATAGTATTAATGATCTTGTGTCTATTAGTTTCAGATTTTCTATCAAGATCTTAGTCGGTGTTTAGCTTCAAAAAAAATCGAAGTCAAATTTTAAAGCTAGCACGTATTGATTCAAGAGCTCGCGCTTCAAAGATCGCATTAAGTACTCAAGAGAAGTCTAGCTCTTTGGATCAAAGTTTGGACCAAGTCAAGATGAAGAAAATTTTCAAGACTTGAGTCTAGTTTTGTAAGTGTTAAGATTTTATTTTTAGATAAAATGTAAAGGATAGATTAGTGGTGGATTGCTCAAGCTCATATACACACACACAAACATTTCAAGTTAAATAGTTTTGATTTTAAAAAATATCGTATTGATTTTGAGCTTCAATGGATATATTTTTTGGTTTTATGAATAGATTTCATCAAAACAAGTTTACTTAGTTTATATGTATATTGGATTTTATCTATATACATTGATGTTTCATATTGTTTAGAAAAACTTCTTTTGATATTTTTAGTTCATGGTTTTAAGTTTATATATCAAAACTTTTTTTATAGCTTATTGTCAAAAACATAAATATTTCATCTTATATGTGCATTAGATCATATCCATACACACTATACTTCAAATGAGTTTTAATATCATGTTTTTATATTTGACCAAGTTTTGAAAAAATCGTTTTTTCATTTAAAAGTTTGATTTAAAAAATACGGGTTTTTATTTAAATATTAATTTCTATATCGCAAAAATAGTTCAACATGTTTGTAATATGTGTGATTTTTAATCACACATATTTGTACTTCAAAATATTTCAATGAAACTATTTTTTGTGCAATTTATGGGATTTAATAGAATTTTTATGGATTTTACAAGTCAATTTTTTAATCCCTAAAAAACCCTGACATGGGCTTCCAGGTCGGTTGACCGAACTAGAGACTAATGTGCATAGAACGTGCACACTGTCTTGGCTTGAGGGCCGGTCGACTGGGCAATCGACCGATCCAGAGAGCTTGCTCTATGGATCTGGCCCCGGTCGACCGAGCGGTCGACAGATTAAGAGAGCAGAGCTCTCTGGTTCTTGCCTTGGTCGATCGAGCGGTCCACCGATAAGTCAAGACCTGGGTGCCATCGACCGGGCGGTCGACCGGCAACCCCAACGATCTGAAAAATGACCATTGGCCGGTCGACTGGCCGGTCGATCAACAGGTCATTTTGCCAGAAAACTGAGCCAACGGCTAGTTTTCTGAACCCTATAAAATGGGGTTCTCTTGGCCAGTTTTGGACAATATTTAGAGAAGTTTTAGAGCCAAATTTTTCATCTTTTTAGAGTTTTTCTTCACATATTTTTGGCTAAAACTTACATATCAAAAGGAGAGTTTTAAAGAGTGTTTTTCTTGATTTTTCAAAAGTATTTTATTGTGTTTTCCTCCACTCATTCTATCTTGTTTTCTCACACAAACTTGAACGATCTATTGCTATATTCATCCTCTAGGAGACTTGTTGTGAGAGTTATTTTTGTGATCAAGAGAAGTAATTACAAGTGTTTTACCCCTTGTGTTAGGAATTTGTAGAGGTGTGGCATCGACAAGCTAGTGTGCTCGTGTGTGTTGTTCTTGCGGGAACAAGCTTGTGAGTCCAAAGTTCTTGAGGGAGCTTGTTGTAGGTGTTAGCGGCACCGAGTGATCTTGCGGGATCGATTCTTGTGAAATTTCTTCATAGTGTTGAAGGCTGGACGTAGAGCAAGTGTGCTCGAACCTCGAAAACATCTCCGTGTTTGCGATTGCTCATCTTTCTCTCTCTCTCTCACTCACTTGTGTTATATCTTGCCTGCTTATATTGTTCATCTCTTTATATGCTTGATATATTTGTGCTTAATTGAATATATGCTTGAGATTGTTTGCTCACACTTGTATTCAATCAGGAGAGCCATAGTGGCACCTCAACTCTTAATCTAGAGGAATCTTGAGGAGATAGTCCAGAGCCCTTCACCGAAAATTCGGCTACACTCTTTGATTATACGTTGTATGTTTGCTTAATAGTTTTTAATTTGCATAATTAGTTTTAATTCCGCATTAGTTGGCATCAGATTAGCTTGTCACCTATTCACCCCCCTCTAGATGACTTACAGTATTATGTGTAATTTTATTTGTAACACAGTCCTAACATGTTAATTGATATTAATGTTATAGAACTTAAATAATAATTATAATATGTATACCGTCTGTTAGTCTAATTATATTGTATTATTGCTATCAAATCATATAATATCTGTTATCGTGATTGTTATATTATTACAGTATACTATTACCTTCCTTTATCTTACCGTCACTAGGTCGCTTTTTGACGACCCTGAGGTTGCTTACTCAGGTTGGACCTTAGAGATTCTGTAATATCTGATGCATCACAGAAAGTTAGTAAGAATATTCGTCTTTTTATCATTAGTATGTATCTTTATTATCTTGTCTTTATTTTCTTATCTATCCATGTTTTTATATCTATCATGATCACTGACTATTTTGCAGGTATTCTTTAACTTATTTAAGCTGAAATTTTTATTTTTATTGTATTTGTTTCTTATACTGAGGCTTAGCGTATATATGTGTGAAATATTCTCGTCGCGTATATGTGTCGCCGATTTCTCATCGCGTCCCCACTATAATGTATTTGAAAAAATGGGGCATGACAGTATAAACCCATTTCTTAGTCAAATATTGTCAAATAAATAATAGATTGTTTCCATAATTGACTATTATAAAAATATTGAAAAGCTTTCCGTGGTAAATCTTTTCCTATCTACTACAAGGAATGAGAAGAAAAATAAAAAGATGAAGGAAAAAAGAGAAATGATGGTAAAGTAGCAAAGCCCTCTTTAAAATAGGTATTTTTTGATGACTTGATCCAAGGGTGTGAGGCCATGCACTGCGATCCAAGAGGGGCGATTGGGACGGTCTTTGGACTTTCGTTAGAGGTGGCAATTGGGTCTGATCGGGTTGACCCGACACGATTATTGCTCGACCCATATAATAATCGGGTCGAGTCGATTATTATACGGGTCAAACATTCAGACCCAGACTCGACCCATTCTTAGTCGGGTCGACCCGACCCCACCCATTTGTATTAAATTTTAAATACAATTTCTTTACACTTTATTACTAAATTGTTAGGTGGTATAGTTAGTCATCACACTAAACTCCACACACTAGAGGCCACGGGTTCAAAACTGGTCTTACGCATATTTTTTGACAATTTGATTTAAGCGAAGGGGAGGAGGCGGGGGCGGCAGAGGAGGAGATCAAGGGGAAGAGGCCGATGAGGAGAGAGAATAATAGGGTCTGACGGGGTCAAGTGGGTCTGATGGGTTCGGGTCGACCCCACCCATTTAATAATCGGGTCAGACGGGTCGACCCGATTACAACCCAAATCCGATTAGCCCAAATCCAGACCCGCTAACTTCGGGTCGGATCGGGTCGGGTCTGACAGGTCGCGACCCGTCTGTCACCCCAACTTTTGTGATCCTTAACAACAACTTGATCATAACGTGGTTGTAGCCTCAACCCTCCTCATCGGTCAAAGTCAATCTTTATAGTGCTCTTCCTGCTGCAAATGGCTTGGGTGGGACTTGTCCTGCCACTCGAAATAGGAAAGAAAGCTGTGATGAGTGCTTAAAAATTTCCACTGTAGGGTCCTTTTGTCCTTGGTGGGGGCGTGGAGAGGCATTCGCTTCGCAGCGACTAATGGGCGGATCTGCAACAGTTATCAGATGGATTCAGAGTGAGAAAGCATAAGGGTAATATGCTCAACATCTTTTTGAAGATATTTCTATCAGGACCGTTGGTTTAAGTTTTGAGTGTAATTTTTTTTTCTTTCTGCTCTCTTTCTTATTATATTCAAAATCGAGTGAAGCGAGGTTTTTTCTTGTGATTTATTCACAAGTTTTGTCTGTTTATCTGTCTTCATCTGTGCGAGAGATAGAGAGAGCTTCTTTTCTCAACCTCTTCCTCCTCCTCTTCTCTCTCTTCTGGTCACGTCTTCTCTTTCCTCTCGTCGTAGTTGCCGCCTCTCTTACCGTTTTGCTCGATTTCTCACCAATAAGGTATGCTAGTTAGGTCTACACATTAAAATTCTTATTATCAAAATTAATCAAAAAAAGATTTTCTCTTTAATTTATATAGAAATTTTATTCATCATTTATTTATTTGTCTTTATCCGACAGAGAAATTCTCTTTTTTTTTTTTTTTTTTTTTCCTCCCCTCCTGACCCAATCAGCCGATTTTCAACAACAGTAATGATATATTAAAATTTATGTTCGCACTGAAAGTATATCTTC
This sequence comes from Agave tequilana, assembly GCA_038442645.1. Lineage (NCBI taxonomy): Eukaryota > Viridiplantae > Streptophyta > Magnoliopsida > Asparagales > Asparagaceae > Agave > Agave tequilana. Next base: position 41,254 of record JAVJIF010025765.1, on the reverse strand, counting down.
CGCCAGGACTGTCAGAAAGTATCCATCCTGACCTTCAATGTACTCAGGACGATGGATTTTCAAAATAAAAAGATGAATTTGAGAAGGATCTGATCGCTACGCGATAAATAAAAATGAATTTGAGACTTGATCTAAGCGTTAAGTATCAAAAAAAAAATGAATTTGAGACTTGATCCGGGTTTTATGTACCAGAAAAGATGAATTTGACAAGGATGCGATCGCTACACGATAAATAAAGGAGCGAGTCATCATCTCCAATTCTCATCCATTGCCGCCGTAGCATCGAGCTCACCGCCGCCGGCGAAGAAGCAGAAGGAGGAGACGGCGGCGGCGGATCTAATTAGTTCACCCCCCAATTGCATACTCACCTCTCTCTCTCACTCTCTCTCCTCTCTCTCTCTCGCGCCCGCAATCGACGGCATCCTGTCCCAACGCCCACGGTCCCATCCGCAGCCGCCGCCTCAAAATCGTCTTCCCTCGTGATCGTCGAAACCGCTTGTCTCCGATCGTCGAAATCCTCTTCCCTCAGTTTCAGGTACTCTTCTTTGTGCTTATTGCTGCTATCTCAGTAGGTCATTTGAGGACGGTTGTTGATGCCGCCATCAATTTTTTGCCCATTTTGTTTCCCTAGTTGAAAACTCTGGCCATTGTTGTGGTTTTCAGTATTTCTCAATATTCACCAATAACTTTGGACATGCTCACAGATGTTTCCCTTGCTTGGAGACTCTAGATGTTCTTGTAAAATCTGATGCTCAGATGTCGATCCAGTAACCATTTTTACTATATATATATATTATGAAGCATCCATCCAAAATGCAATCTTAATATTACTTGCATGCCTGTTCTATTTCTTACTGATATTGATGTGTATAGAATTGGTTGTTTCTTTCATCACAAGCTCAAAGTTTTCTTGTGCTTTTGCTGATTCAGGCTTCAAATTTGATCTCATAATATTTGATGTAATATGCATAAATATTATATAAATGAATTTTATGATGATTACATTTATCCATAATGATATCTACCTTAGAAAAGCATATCATATCTACTAAGATAATTGTACTGAACAATTAATAAGAAGTTATTTTTCTCCAAAATTCTCATTTTGTGCTTGCTATTATGGAAACTTCATCCTAGGGCCATTTATTGAGAAAGAAGTATATCAGCGACTTTTGTTTAAAGCAACAAGGAAAGAGAGACAAGTGTGAACTTAAAAAGTTTAAAGTCTAGATATGGGGACACAAGATGTTCATATATGTAGATAAGTGTTCCATAAGTAAATTTTTAATGTGTTTGGTGTATTTGAAAAGATATTGGTTCATATGAAATCCTAAATATGAAACTAAGTTCTCTCCATCAGTGAACAATCAATCTGAAGTTCACACATCCTCAAGTTGGTCTGTAATGTTTTAATAAATCTTGGATTTAATACCACTAAGCATCATCTCCATTCTTCCTTATCTGTATCATTTAATAGGAGTCTTCATTTGTTATATCCCACTACAACCGAAAATAGCACCACTTTATTTATTTAGTATCTTTGCTCATCTCCATTTCTATCTGCATATGTTATTTCTTTCATTCCTTTCTCCAAATCCTCAATGTAACTCCATCACTCGCATGTATTAGATTAATGATAAGATGTTTCAACAAACTTAAAGGTGTGATCAAAGCTGGTATTAGCTAGTCATGGTTCTTGTGTATTAGGATAATGAACTCCTTGAGTTTGCCTTAAGATGTTTTTTGCTACACAATATATGTAAGACCTAAGTCACACGGATACAGGTACGAGTATGGGATATGATACGGATCGTGGATACACAAACTTTTCAAAAACCAAGATACAGATTCGTCATAGATACGGAAAACCAATTAAATATTAATATTATATATATTAACATAAGTAGTTCATAATTTAATTATTAAGAAACTATTAAATCATCATAAATATGTAAATAATTCAAAGCATTTCAGATTTCTCTTAATCTAAATTCAACAAAAAAATTAGACATTATATCTTAATAGTTAAAATAAGAAAATTAAATCCATTAAAACTTGTTTCTGTTCTCGAAGAAAAACACAAAAACCTTATGAAAAAGAAAGCAAAAAGTGAAGCAACATCTCCATCCCCATCCGCTTTTCAAATTCTTTGTCTATAAGAGCATTCAGCTCAAACAAAAAAGAAATCTTGTCCCTTCCAATTAGAATATAAAACAATATGAAGAATAAGAAATCAAATTATCTCCTAGTACTCCCAATCCTCTTCAAACAAAACAAGAAAACCAAAAAATATCAATCTCACAACATGTGATTCAAGCTCGTCCTTGAGCAAAAACTCTCATCCCTGATCGAAAAACTTTCCAAACAATTCGAATCCCCCTTATAATTTCTCCTCATGATCAAGCTTCAACTTTCGACTCAAATCCTCTCCAAATAAAGTATAAATGTTTAAAAAATACTAAAATAAAAATTTTCAAATAAACCCTAACCCTAGATGATCAGCAATTCTCAACACTGTCACCGTCATCGCGTCGTCTATGTCATAAAATTGAATCTTTTGGCCATTGATCGCCTCGTCAATGAGAACATGAGTTAGAAGAGAGAAGGAAAGGAGGCGATGGGGATTGATGTTGATCTCGTGGTCGTGGGTAAGGGACTAAGGTTGATCTGTTTTTAACTTCGTGGATAGCATGTTTAAATCCCAAACCCAATGACTCACTAAACTCAATAGAAACGAGTTCGTTCAGAGCCAATATGCACCCAATAAGAACCCGACTCGTACCCAATCCTGTAGTAACTCAGATTCAACCTGGACTTATACAGAATGAATCTTGCTACGTATCTCACGTGTATCCGTGTGTATTCATTTAAGATTCGCACCCGATCCAGGTAGAGGAGCATGGGAATGAATCAGTGCTTCATAGTGTAAAACCTTAAAAGCATGGTTTAAAATCTCAGAATCGGTATCGGTTTCGGCCAATAGTTTTCAATGTAAACGTCGTCAATATCGGACGTCAATATCGAAAATATCTGCCATATTGACAATATTGGCTCTGATATCATCCAACATTATAGAATTAATTTCATATCGGGCACCCCAAAATCCGATACGATATCGCTAATACGTATCAGAATCAGCCCGATATTTGAAACCATACCTTAAACCATTGTTACTCGTTTAGAAATGAATCAAGGATATCAATTTTTCTTGAAAATTACCATCTTTGTTCCATTCCCATCTTGAACTCACATACAATCCACCCACCCAACCCAAACAAAGAAACGAGAAGAAAAAGAAAAAAACTGGTATTTTAAACACTTTGTTTTACCTATTTTTTGCATTACTATTAATGAAATGCGGTAGTATGTACTACTTTGTTTATGTTAGGGAGGAGTATATACCGACAACCTGTAGAACAAACTATTTTATTCTTACATTTATGTTCTTTAAGCTTGTGTTTAATCAATGTTAACTAACCATTCGGATCTAAGAACAATGTTCAAAAATGTTTTCCAAAGAGAAGATAGTATATAGCCATCCCCTACCATTAAAGTAGAATAATGAAACAATACTGTACAAGTATAGAGAGATCCAATTCACACATAGGTTGCTGCAAATAACAAAACCAAAATCCCTCCCCCTCACACATCATAACTCATATATTACTTATCAACTATATTTAGGCAATAGGACTAAGGAGTTTTAAATTTAATTTAATAAAATCATAAATTTGTTGTTTACTTTATGAATATGCGAAGAATTTCAAAGCTATAAGAGTAATCTTGCTTTGTGAGAATAGAATTTATTTTGATAGTTAGATTTAAATTTTGCATTGTCTTTTCTTTTCCTGTTTTTGTTTTCTTTGTTTCTTTTCACTGTATGTTATTACTTCTTGGATGATAGGTATGATGTGCTCCTAGCTGGCGCAATCTGCTGCAAGTAGTCCAGCGTTGGATATCTTTGGATCATCAGCATCAGATTCTGCAGATCCTGGGCCCTGGTGCCAGCGAATTCCATAACTTCTCAATCTGATACGTCAACGAATTGGTTTTTGGGCAGACTTTCTTGTGGTCCCTTCATCGCTTCCCTGCTTCTACCAGGTACAGTCAACATTTAGCTTATTGCATTTTGATTTGATACAACACTTGTTTAGCTGCCCCCTGCTGCTTGTTAGTGTCATTCTCAAGTCCATGAGTTTGGCTGCAAAAAAACCCTTAAAATGGAAACGTGGGTGGGTTTTTTGTTAGTGTGAATTCCAAATTTCAGGTGATTCAAAATTTTCTAGCATTTGGTTAAGGGAAATGACTTGGAATATCCTTTCCATAAGTGATTGTCGTGTTGAAAAAGTATAGAATTGCAATATGAGTTCTTGGCCCAGAATTAGGATGGAAAGGGCTCGATTTGGAATTTTGGCAGTTGAAAGAATGGGGGAGCTGGATCGTGCATTAAGGTGGGTGAGCTGATCTTGTTTTTGTCCTTGTTTTTTGCTGCCAAACGGACAGGAAGCCATAGAATTCTCTTTATACTGGTTCTGCTATTGAAAAATCAAACATGATCATGCATGGAATTCTTGGTTTAACATGGAAAATGGCTGACCTATTTTTTAAAACAAACAGTGAATTACAATTTTGAAAACTTATGGAATTGCAATTTCACATGCCACCTCATGTTCCTCTTTTCATTTTTAATGTCAATATTTTAAGTTCGAAAGCTGAAAGAGTAGGATCCTCTTTATGCACGACTATCCTATCTCTTGTAACTAAAAGATAATAGCTTTAGGACAGGTTTCAGTGGGCAGATACCTATGGCTTATGAAGGTAACAAGCATGTTATGATTGAATACCTACTGAAACTGTGAGACATCTTTCATGCATCAAATATGTTCTAGATCTATCACCACGACAAACTGCATCATCGTTCTTATTAATATTCTTCGTCAGCTATAAGAAATCTTTAGACAACCTTCTTTAGTTTTTTTTATTGCCTCTTTGTTCTTTGCTTCTAAACTAAGCATGGTGCCTGTGTTTTGATCATAAACACAGATCAATGAAGATCCTTGAAGATACTCTACAACAAGTCATGATTTCATCCTAGAATGCTTGATGGGTGGCTCTGATTTGCGACTTGGTTCTAGCCAATGTTATCAGATCCTGGTTTGAAAGAGAGCTCTGCAGTTGGGTGTGGTACACGGATTACACACAGGATTTTTCATGTTTCAGATTCTGGCAATCAAAGGTACACAAGCTTGCCCTGGCTATATAACTTCTTCTCTGTGATTTTTTCGCCAAGCTTGTATGTTCCGGTTTCATATTTCAAAAAAATATTTAGGAGCAGGGTGACCTGAGATGTATTCCTTTCTTTGTATCATGAGAACGTCCTTGTCAGGTAGCGAGTATTCAGATAGATAATCAGTGACAGTTTTCTAGTTTTGTCTTTAAAATTGTGATGCCATGCTACAATGAAAATTACACTAATTATTCCTAAATGATTTATTGATTTTTCAAGTACCTTTCATCATTTATTCGTCTCTCACAGCCTTGTAAATTCGGGTATCATGTATTTTTATATGTAGGAATGTGTTCTGCTGCATGATGCATCTCTTTTTTGTTTTTTGTTTTTTCAAAAAATTTGTGATGGTGGAACTGTTTGACAACAAATTCATTATTTGATTGGTTATTTCTGCTTCGGACAATTTGCAGTTTTAGAAGTTTAAAGAGAAACACTCAGGCAAACATCTCAATACCAAATGGTGGAATAATCAGATATAGCTATTTTTATTTCCCTCGAGATTCTTACAAGTTTTTTGACATGAGAGACTGAAAAATTAATGGCAAAAGTACTACAAAAGTCATCGGACTTCTGTTGTATGCATGTGTGAGTCAGTGACGGTGAAAAAGTTTAGCCATAAGGCCTTGTTGCATTACATTACATTTGAGTTTGCTTTGATGAAGACAGACTCTGCGGAGTTGCAGGACAAGCAGGCGGAGTTGCAGGGCTGTACTCCTCCCAAGAAAAAGACATTGACAGAGGAGTCGACGGTGTGTAGTCCGGTGAAGATGGCGGGGTTGCAGGGGTGTACTCCGGGGAATATGGCGCAGTTGTAGGGGTGTACTCCGGTGAAGATGGTGGTGTTGCTGGTGTGTACTCCTCCCAAGAAAAAGACATTGACAGAGGAGTCGACGGTGTGTAGTCCGGGGAAAATGGCGGAGTTGCAGGGGTGTAGTCCAGTGAAGATGGCGGGGTTGCAGGGGTGTACTCCTGGGAATATGGCGGAGTTGTAGGGGTGTACTCCGGTGAAGATGGTGGTGTTGCTGGTGTGTAGTCCTTCCAAGAAAAAGACATTGACAGAGGAGTCGACGGTGTGTAGTCAGGGAAAATGGCGGAGTTGCAGGGGTGTAGTCCGGTGAAGATGGCGGGGTTGCAGGGGTGTACTCCAGGGAATATGGCGGAGTTGTAGGGGTGTACTCCGGTGAAGATGGTGGTGTTGCTGGTGTGTACTCCTCCCAAGAAAAAGACATTGACAGAGGAGTCGACGGTGTGTAGTCTGGGGAAGATGGCGGGGTTGCAGGGGTGTAGTCCGGGGAATATGGTGGGGTTGCAGGGGTGTAGTCCGGTGAAGATGGCGGGGTTGCAGGGGTGTACTCCTCCCAAGAAGCATAGGAGTCGGGTGTTGAGGGAGTGTACTCGTCCTTGGGCATTGCGGATGGCGTGTAGTCTTCTTCTTCTTGTATTTGCGTGACCTTCATCTTCTTTCTGCTGCCAGGCTCGTCGTCGGCCAAACGATTTCGCTTACAGAGAATGAGAGGCGCCATGGCTAGCTCTGTGTTGTGTCGTCTCTGAGAGGAGAGAGTAGAAACTGAGGATGGGAGCTGTGCAGGCAAATGGACTGCTAGTTATAAAGGGAAGATGAGAAATCCTTGTCGCTATCGTAGTAGGATTCAGGGATCAATCCTAAAGCGAGTGGGACTAGGTGTTATTCAATTTGAATTTTTTTCTATATTTGGAATTTTTAAATAGCCGGGTTCAAATCAAATTGTGACCATTTTTGGTAACCTTTTTTTGAGACACTATTTTTCGTAACTGTTGAAGCCGGGTGTACGAGAACTTACGACTCAATAAGGTGATTAATGTTCTTTTTAAGGAAAATAAGGTGAACAATTTGATTAATAGCTAGATGAACCCTAGTTTTGATTTACGTCCTCTGAGATAAATTTAAGAATAATATTTTCTTTTTCCTCAGGTTTATCGAAAGTGCTTATATACAACTACTAGGATATGGAATATTTTGACCGAGAAATTTAGCAATATTACCAAAAACAACCCCCCAGCCGAGGCCCCTAAATCAAACAAATTGTCAGAAAAAAAAGAATATAATAAAATAAAACATATTTTGAAGAATTTTTTATATATTCTTTCAAATTTTAAAAATATTTGTAATAAAACTAATAAGCATTTTTTATTTATTTACATATGTTTAATAATCAATTAATATAGATTAGGAAATAAATCTAATTTGTTTTAAGTGAAATATTGTAGGATTTCGTGATATCATGGATATTATCACCTAGTGGCAAATTAGCACTTCTTTATTTATTTTTTTCTCCCCTTAACTTGAAGTATTGTCATTCTTAAGTGACACATAAGATTTAACTTTCTTAGTTTCACTTGAACCAGATTTCGAAAAACACTATAAAGAATACATGTAAAAAAAAATTCATAATAACAAAAAATATGGAATGAACATTTAATAAGGTACCACAATCAAGTACCCCCAAATTCTAATTAACAAAAAAGAATTCATATTACAAAATTTTTAAATAAGAATCATATATTTAAAATCAACATCAAGTCAAAATTCTCATATTCAAAAGTGAGTTTCGACTGTAGTTCACAATACATGGACTCTGCTATTTTAAATCTCATTAATGAATTGTAGTTCACAATACATGGACTAGAATTTTTTTTTTAATTCTCTCTTTTCTTCCTTTAAAAAAATGAAATCATTAAAAACCTTGAAAAAGATAAAGTGAGATTAGCTACAACCCCTATATCAAACCGCAATTAGAAAAAAAAAACTCAACTTCATAATTTAATTCGCTACAATTACCTCTTTTTTTTAAACCAACTAGGTGCACGTAGAAGCACATCTCAGCGGTAAAAGACGCAAATGCCCTACAGTTCGAAAAAGCGGATCACTTCAAAAATGTGGACTGTTGGTCAATAGAGGACTACAACTATGATCCCAATCCTCACAAAAAATAACTTATTTCTGAGTCTTTATTAGGATTGCAACCATGGCGTAGTCTTCACAAAAATGTCATATTTCTGAGTCTTTTATAGAACTGTAATCATGATCGCAGTCTCCATAAAAATGCCATATTTCTGAATCTTTATAGGAATGCGACTATGATCACAGTCGAGGATTGCGATCATGATCGTCGTCCTCACAAAAAATGTCTTATTTTTTTTTATTAGGACTGCGATCATGATCACAGTCCCCACAAAAATACAATTTTTAGTCTATATTTCGACTACAATAATGATCGCAATCCTCGTAAAATACTTTAATTTTAATTAATAAAAAAATGCGACTATAATCCCAGTCTTCTAATAAAGGACCGCGACCACAGTCGCAGTCCTCACAGAGGATTGCGACTTTCGTCATCATCAGTAGACTCCCGTTCACTGACATCAAATGATGCACAATACTTTTCAGATCTAAAAAACACATCGATTTCAAACAAAAACAAAACTCACCACGATCACGAACAAACGAGATCTGCAAAAAGTCGATCCTAAAAAATTTGTTTCGGGGGCTCCGCCCCCTGAGACCCCTGGGAGGGGGCTCCCCACCCCCTTCCATCCCCGACGGCGACCTGACCTTGCAGGTTGATCCGCAAATTACACTGTGTCAAGGTAAGGGTTGAGTGGAGAGCAATGTTGGGGGCGAGAGGAGAGCAACGTCAGGAGGCGATGGGGAAGGATAAAAGAGGAAATAAAAATATATAAAGAAGTAGTGGATGAGAGGAATCAATTTATGCTAACATGGATGAGGCTATAGCGAATAATAATATAGTGGTGAGTTTTTTTCTAATTATGAAGAAAAGTAGGTGGCTGTAGCTAAATTTTTCAAAGATATAATTGAGTTGAATAGAAAATAAATATAAATATGGGAATAAATAAAATTATTAAAAAAAGAATAAGATAAAAACACTGAAAAGTGAAAATACACCTAAGGGGGGTAAATAGGTATATGGCTAATCTAATGACAAATGATGCGGAATTTAAAACTTATTGCAACACACTAAGTGTAACAAAAGAGTAGCCGAATTTCCGGTGACGTGTTCTGAACTATCTCCTCTAAATTCCTCTAAATAAGAATTGAGGTGCTATATGAAGCTCTCTTGGTTCAACACTAGTGAGGCACAATCAATACCAAGCATATATATGATATGGACAATATGATGCAATGCAAGATATAAAAGAGAGAGAATTTAGAGATAGTGGATCAAACGCAAACACCAAGATATGTTTCGGGTTTCGAGCCACTGCTCTACGTCCCCGCCTTCACACAGAAGGATTTCCACTATATGTCCACACAGGACCTCCCACACAGGGAACCTCCACCGAGGAATTTGCAATTACAAAGTAAGGAGTACACAACTCCTCTCTCCAACACAACCACCTCTACACAAGAGGCAAGGCACAAAGCCAAAATAATAATCACCTTTACACAAGAGGGATAAGGCACAAAGCCAAACAACAATCACCTCTACACAAAGAGTGATAAGGGCTCAAAGCCAAACTCCACCACAATCACCTCTGCACAAGAGGGATAGCTACAAACCCAAAGCACAACCTCCTCTACACTTAGAGGGATAGGCACAAACCCAAAGGCAAAGAAAGATTACAACTTGGTGATTACAATAGACCACAAACACTTTTGGTGATCACAATAGACCACAAACTATAATTCTCACAAAAACAAGATCCTATAGATAGGATAGAGATGATAGCTCAAGTGTGAGAAAACAAGGTGTTTGAAAAACAAATCACAAAGAAAAATACTTGAGAAAAATACTAGAAGAAGATAGAAATAAAGATCAAAACTAATATCCCAAATACTCTATTTTTCTTTGATTTTTTCAACCCTTGAAAATAAATAAAAATAAAACTTTGTAACCCAAAAACTCTTTAAAATCTTACTGCAAAACACTTGGAAAGATAGGAATTTTACTCTCAAAAACCATATTGAAAACAACCCAAGAGATGGCTTATTTATAGTCTCAAAAATTTGCCCGTTGGCAGCCAGGAAAGGTCAAAAATGACCTTCCGGTCGACCGCCTAGCGTCCGGCGCAACGGTCATATTTCTAATCGTTGTACCTTCGCTTGACCGCCTGGTCGACCGGGCCAAGCCTGTCGGTCGACCGCCCGGTCGACGGGCAGCACCCGAGAGCTGGGTGCTTTCAGTCGGTCGACCGCGCGGTCCACCAGCCTACTTGGCTGGCCTGTGCACGTTCCTCGTGTACATCGGTCGACCGGTCCGGTCGACCGACCCCTGGTCCGATCGACCGACCGGTCGACCGCCAGCTGAGTCTGGCTAAAATTTTGGGACTTAAAACTTAAACATTTTAACACCAATTAAATCCCATAAATACACATAATTTCACAAAAATAAGTTCTTGTAAATATTTGAATAACAAAAATGTGTGACTGAAATTTAACACATATTACAAACTATTTGATCCATTTTTGTGATATTGAAATTAGGCTTAAACACAAAATCGGTATTTTTCAAAAACCAAACTTTAAAATGAAAATTCGATTTTTCCCAAACTTGTATAAATACAAAAATAAGATATTTAAACTCTTTTTGAAGCCTATTGTATATGGATAGAATCCAATACACTTGTAATAGATATACCTATGTTTTGGACATGAAATCCAAAAATATGTTTTGTTTAAATACAAAACTCCAAACAATGAATAGGATTATGAAAATAAGTTTTTCTAAGTATATGAAGCATATATGTATATAGATGAAATCTAATATACATTTAAGCCATGTAAACTTGTTTTGAATCTATCTATTCATGAAAGCCATATATATATGTCTATTCGAATTCAAAACCGGTTAAACTGAAAACCAAACATATTAACTTATGTGTGTGTATGTGAACTTGAGTATATCAATAGTATTGATGTTTAACACAAGATCTAAATAAACTGAAGTCTTCTTATCGATCCTCATCTTTAAGACGACCCGATCCAAACATGATCCAACGAGCTTGACTCCATCCGAGTGCTACGATCTTGACGCGCGAGATCTTGAATCAACATGAGATAGCTTCAAGACTCCTATGTTGAAGCTAAACACCTACTAATCTCTTGATCAATAACTGAAACTGTATAAACACAAGATCATTAGTAAACTAATATTCATAAGTTAGTCATCATCAAAATTAAAGTGAAAGGCCTCTGGGCTAACAAACATGAAAGTAGAAAAAGAAAGCAAAACAAGAAAATATATGAAAAAGAAAATAAATAAAAATGGAATTTGAAAAAGAGCAATGAAAAGGGATGAAAATATTGGTTGAAATGAAGAAATCAGAAATGAGCAAAAGACAAAAGTAAGGGCAAAAAGAGAAAGAAAAAATGGGAATTTTTTTGTAAAATATAGTCAAAAAAATTTATAAAATGGAAAAAAAAAGTACAAATACAAAATAAAGGAAAAATATTAGGAAAAAAAAGAAAAACTTCTGATGAAAAAAATCTTGAACAAAAAAAAAAAAACTAAACGTTAAAATAATCTGAAATGAAGAAAATTTAAAATAAATAAATCTGAGATAGGAAAGTTTTATACTGAAAAAGAAACTCAAAAAAACAAATCTAAGACGGGTAATAAATAAAGGAATTTGAGAGATAAAAAAAAGAGAAATCTTAGTATGGAGAGATTACAGGCTTTCAAAATGACAAAAAAGATAACAAAAATTATGAGATAAAAAAAAACAATAGAAAAAAATTGACATACAAACGGAATATTTTTTTAGGTAAGTAAGCGAAAACTAGTGAGATAAAACAAATAATGTTCTATGATAAAAAGAAAATTTTTAGATAAAAACATTTAGAGTGAGAAAGAAAAAGAGATTAAAGGAAGAAAAGGAAATCTAAGTGAGCGAAAATTTTAAAAAAAGATTAAAAAATTGAGAAAATTCTGTGGTAAAAATAAAAATATAAGATGTAGAAAGGAAAAAAATATGATAAATAACATGAAAGCATAAAAAAGCTCCATATATAGTATGTTCTAAAAAAAAGTTCATGAAAAAAATCTGAAATAAAAGAAGGAAAAATATGAGCTACAAAAGATAAATTTGATATAATAAATTAGAAATATTGAGATATAAGAGGAAAAAAAACTCTGCGACAAAAAAGTATAAAGATTTTGAGAAAAAGAAATAAAAATGAATAAAGAAATTAAAAATAATCTAAAATAAAAATATGAAATAAAAATTAAGAGAAATTTTCTAAGAGAAAGACGAATTAAAAAAGGAAAAATTGGCTACAGCTACATATTTCTTAACTTGATTAGGGGGGAAAAAAAAAACTTAGCTTCATAATTTTTTTTGACCTCACCCTCATCCATGTCAAGAAAACAATCAGACAAATAGGATCTTTCTTGTCATATAATTTTGTTTCTTTTTTTACCGTTTTCTAAGATCCAAACGCTATTCTTCATGATTGACCTGAAGGAAGCGGCTTCCTATTGCAGATGAATCTCACGCGAGCTGCTTCAATATCACAGATTATTCGATATCGATCTTGAGATGATAGAGAGGATCGAATCGAATCGATCACATAACAGGGAGAGAGTCAGATTCAAAAAGGACATTTTTGTGAGAATTGCGATCATGGTCGCAGTCCTAATAAAGACTCATAAATGGGACATTTTTTGTGAGGACTATGATTGTGGTCACAGTCCTCCTAGTACTGTAAGGAGCATTTAAGTCCTTTTCACTGCTCTAAAGCGTGCTCAACAACGCTTCTGTGCTCGACACATTGACGCGCGACCTTCGGTAGCGATTCTGCGTTTGACACGTGGAACTGCGCCCTTTCTTTAAAAAAAGGGGCTGAAGTGAATCAAGTTTTGTGAGTCAAGTTTTGTGAGTGAATTTTTTCCTAGTTATAGTTTCAGATAGGTGCCTGAACTGAAATCCCCCATTAAAAAAGGGAGTAATTGGCCAAAAACCCCTAACTTTTTCGAGATTTTTACTATCGTTGCCAACTTTTTTTTTGGTCACAGCTGGCCTCTTTCCCCCGTGAACTCACTCAACTTCCTTAGATTGGTTAAATATTTGATTATAAAATGTTTGACCTTTCCCTCCAAAAACAATATTTGGTAATATTTTTGATTAGTTTAAATTAGAAAACATTTCTATTTTAACTCTTAACTAAATTTGGTTCTAATTAATGTAAGTGGACATTAAAAATGACAGCAAAAATAAAGCTAAATCATGATTAGTAACCATTCAAGTTAATACTCGTAATTTTTAGAAACATAAGTTTGATTCAAATATGATTTTTAGTTGTAAACAAATGATAAGCAAAATTAGCATATTAAAATAATCCGAAAATAATAAAATATTTAATAATTTAATTTATATAGTTGTAATCAAGATTGAGTTCTTTTATAGAGGGACAGTACTTCTAAGGGCATATATGTTTTTGGAAAGTTGACTTAAAAGTGGGTTTTTTTCCTGAATTGTGTGGGCTCCATAGGCTTTTCCTCACTGAGCTGTTTGTTTGGCAAGAAAATCAAAGGCTAGATGTTAGAGAAATGGGCTGTGACAATTTTCCTCTCAAATGGAGAGAGAGCCTCAGAAAAATGACAGCAGTCAGGCCGGGCTTTTTCCAAGGAAAATCTGACTGCTGTTAGTGAAGTTCACCTAGAGGGGGGGTGAATAGGTGAAGGCTAATCTAATGGTCACTTAATGATGAATGATGCGGAAGCTAAAAACAATTATGACCAAATAAAACTTTTACACTTAACACCACGTATAACACAAGAGTGTTGCTGAATTCCCCGTGAAGGGCTCTGGACAAACTCCTCTAGATTCCCCTTGAATGGGTTGAGGTGCCGCGTTGGCTCTCTTGGTTAAATACAAGTGTTAGTCAACAAACCCAAGCAATATATCAATATGAGCACAAAGAATATATCATGCATATAAGGTAAAGACAAGATAAGTAATGCAAGATATAAACAAGGAGATAGAGAGAGAGAAATGGCAATCGCAAACACAAAGGGTTTGTTTCGAGTTTCAAGCACACTTGCTCTACATCCCCGCCTTCGACACACGAAGGATTTCCACTATGCAAGATCCCAATGGATCTCTCCTCGGTGCCGCAACACCTACAAGCCCTCAGACTCCCTAGTCCCGTACACACGCAAGCCCCACAAGCTTGCCGAGGCCGCACCTCAAACACGGAGTTCGCACCCGAACTCGAAACAACGCGGACACACACATCCGCCTCCTCAAAGTACAAGAAAAGATCTCTTGGTGATCTGAACAATTTGATCACCAATAAACACTCTCACAAAAACACTCCTATAGAATGAATAGCTCAATGGGTTGCTCAAGTGTTTGTGAGAAAAATAAGGAAAGAGATGGTGGAGGAAAACTCAAGAAATTCTCTTTTACACTCTTGATAAAAACTCTCCTTTTAATTGGAAGTATTGGCTCTAAATTTTGTGGAGAAAAACCTCTGAAATGAATAGGAAAAACTGGCTCTAAAAGTCTCCAAAATCTTAGCTCAAAACAATGACCAAACCCCCAAATTTATAGGCCAGAAAAATATAGCCGTTGGGATCTGTCAGGCCTGCCGGTCGACCCGGTCGGTCGACCCGCAACGGTCAAAAATCCGACCGTTGGAGCCTCCGGTCGACCCGCCCGGTCGACCCAAAAGAACAGAGAGCACTGCTCTCAGTTCCGGTCGACCCGCCCGGTCGACCCGCCCACTGAACTGCCAGACGTGCACGGTTCTGTGCACGTCGGTCGACCCTTGTGGTCGACCTGCCCTTAGTTCCGGTTGACCCGCCCGGTCGACCCGTAAGCCAATTCTGGGTCAGCACTTGGGAGAAAATGTTGGTCTTTTGGCTTTCATAAAAATCCCATAAAATACATAAAAATCTACAAAAAAAGTTTAACCAATATACTTTGATATACAAACATGCTTGCACAAAATCAAGGCATGTTATAAAAGATTTGGACTATTTTTGTAATATGAAAATATTTGGCTCATGTGAAAACTTGTATTTTCCAAAAAAACTTATTTTCCAAAACTCTTCATCAAATACAAAAACAAGATATACTTTTAAAGCATAGTGTGTATGGATATGATCCACTACACAATCAAGATGAAATATCTATGTTTTTGGCATTAAACATAAACTTGGTTTTGGTTGAAAGATGTAAACATGAATATCAAAAACCAAATAGTATTTTGTCACAAAGAAAAATCTTTTCTAAACTAAAAAATCTTTTATGAAAATAATTCTATCAAGAGTGTGTGTGTATATGTACTTGAGCAATCCACCAACTACTCTATCATTTACATTTTAACTAAAAACAAAAATCTTATACCTAGACACAAGTCTTGATCTTGAAGTCTTCCCTTGAAGTCTTCTCATCCTCTTGACTTGGTCCAAGTGCAATCCAACGAGCTCAACAAATTGATGTGATCTTGATACATAGGCTCGTGAATCAACCGGTGCTAGCTCCAAAACTTGTCTTAAAATCCTTTGTTGAAGATTCACACCTACTAAGATCTTGATAATGAATCTGTCACTAATTAAACACAAGATCATTAATATTATAACTTCATGAGTTAATCATCATCAAAACTAGAGTGATGGGCCTTTGGGCCAACAATCTCCCCCTTTTTGATGATGACAAAACTCATGAAGTTATATATACATGGATTAAAGTAAAGCTTCAAAGAAGCTCCCCCTTAACTCATGCATACCAAATAAACAATAGATATGGCAATGAGGCACATGAATATGTATGCAAGTATGGAGATAAAACATGCAACAAGCATAAATCAAAATCTTTTTCTCCTATTTGCAATACAAAAATATATATGCATAAACATAAATTTTATTCAACCATGCATATAAACAATACAAAAATATATATGCATAAACATAAATCTTATTCAACCATGCATATAAACTCAAAATCTCTCTCTCCCTTTTTGTCAATCATCAACAAAGGGCTCAAAGTGAAATCAAATCAAACAAATTTTTCTCCCCCTTTTTTTTTGTCAAAAACAAAGAGATCAAGAAGGTGTAATACAAATCAATCAATAAAGATTTATATGCGATATACATTCATGAAGAGGAAGACGCTAAGTTAGCTTCCCTACACATATACATTACATGAAAGAGGGATAACAAGCCTTAATTCACATAACGCATATTATGTAATGCATAAGAGGAGATGTGAAGCTCTCTCTACACACGTATATCATATAAAGAAGAGTTGTCAAGCTCCTCAATTTATAATATACTCAACATGAATCCATACGTAAGAGAGATGTTAAGCTCTCCTTGCATATAGGAAATACAAATCAAAAATTTTGAATTTCTCTTATCAAACAAAATTTTGAATTCTCTCGATAAAACAAATTTTAAATTTTGATATCAATTTTGAAAATGATCAATTGTAAAATAATGATCAATAGTAAGGTAATGATCAACCATATTGATACCAATTTAAAAACTAATGCATAAGCTTGAAAAATAAGATTTGAATTTAGCTTAGCATTAATAACCTTTGTGCTTTAAATATGTAAGACAATTTTAACTAGGCACAAATATCACATATATGTATGAAAAGGGAATACCAATAGAAATTGATATAATTTGAATTTGAAAGCATACATACATATAATCAAAACATGAGTATATACATAAAGAATAATCATATTGATACAATTGAAATGATCCAATGATACCAATTGACATAAGGTTAGTTTAAGTGTATATCTCATTGTATAATCTACCAAAAAAAAATTTCTTTTTTTTAAAAAAATTATATTTCAAGGTGTATGTATGTTTTGACAACACAAGAAGTATACACACATATTCCAAAACACAATTGAGTCTATATATATATATTTGCATGAAAGGCAAATGACTCAAGAGGTATACATGTATATCTTAAAGTTTGACAAAATACACATATACATGAAATGAAAACACATGATCATAAATCAAATCCAAGAAGTGGGAATACAAGTTTAAAAATGTATGTATCATCAAACCAAGCAATACAAGCACATTTCATGGGTTCAAATAAGCATTCAAGCACAAATATAAATAGATTTATTTGTGGCCCATGATATGTACAAGTATAAATCCTAGTGTTGACAAAAACTAACATATAAACTAATATTCAAATCATGAAGCATCAAATAAATTTTGAGAACACAAAAGAATTTATGATTGAAGAATAGTAAGATCATGTGTATGTCTCATAAACTAATTTGAAGAACAAATAACTAGTTTAAATAGATTTTGACAAACTAGTTAAAGATCCTTCAAATACATCAAATCATATGTTTTTCATGAATTATACTAAGTACATAAAAAATTCAAGCACTCATAGTCCATAAAACTCAAAATTATCTTGAAAAATAAAAAATGAGTGTTCAAAGGTTATGTAAATGGCATTTTCATGAAAATAGACAATGAAGCTCAATCAAACATGAATCTCATTTTTAGACAAGACATGAAAAAAAATTTATTTTTATTAAAAATAAATCATGAAAATTTTTATTTTTCATCTTAAAATAAACTTCAAGGTATATGTGTGATTTATCCAATCCTAACAATACACATACATATCCCAAATATAAAAGAGTCTATTAAATGTATTTGCATGAAAGCAAGAGACTCACGGGTATACATGTATATTTATTAGATTTGAATTAAAAATACATATACATGAAGTAAAGCATAAAAATAGGCAAAACATGTATAAAAGAGAATCATCAAAACTAGTCTATACATATGCATATAGTGGATACAAATGAGCATGAAGTTCAAATATATATGAGTCAATTGTAGTTCACTGTTCATATATGTATAAATGCAAGTTTGACACATTCTACATCTAAGCATGTAAATACCACATGAAGCACATTAAATCATAAAACATGAACATGCTATGAATATTATGAATGAACAAGCATGATCATAAAAAAAATAAGAGTTTTAGAGATTGTTACCAACTCCAAAACTCCAAGTTTGGTGGTCTTTCCCACCAAAACCTCCTTGATAGCGATGCATCCATATATGTGTCCATCAAGTCCAAGTGCATCCACCATCAAGGCACCATGTCTCTCACGTCTTGAGAGATCCCTCACCTACATCAAAAACATGGGGTGGGGGTTTTGGTACCCATTTTCTTTTGGGTCCTTTAGGGTTAGTCTTGTAAGGAACCCAAACATTTTTATTTTTAGCAAAATTTAAAGCATTTATCTTATCATAACAAAATTTTGCTAGATGGCCTTTGCGGCCACAATGTGTACATTTGTACACCTTAGTATGCTTATATGTGTGTGAATGATCATGGTGTGCAACATAAGCATATGCATGATGGGTATGATGTGCATGAACATGTGGAGTTTGTTTCTTTGAAAACATTGACTCCAATCTAGTATGGTTGAATGCTCACGAGTTCAAAGTTGAACTCAAATTATTAATTTTATTTTTCAAAACATTAATCTCACTAGTGGTGGCATGTAAAGCACGGTGAGATATAGAATCATTTTTTTTCTTTTTCGAAACAAAATCTTTTTCTTTTTCAAAAACTTTTCTTTTCAAAGATTTATTTTCTTGAAAACAACTTCCTTTTGTTTTTCCACCAAATCAATTTTATCCTTCAAAATAGTGTTCCCTTCACACAAATCATTTAATTTAGACATAAGGGAAACATTTTCATTTTTCAAAACATTATTTTCCTTTTCTAAGCATGCAATCTTAGTTCTAAATGAATCTTGTTCTATATGCATGCAATCAAATTTCTTTTTCAAATTTTTATTTTCTTTCTTAATCATGTCATATTTCTCAAGCAATAATTGACAAAATATAGTAAGCTCATCATATGACATGTCCTCATCCTCGGATTCGGTAGTTACCTCAAGGGGGTTATCCCCTTGGACCATATAGCACTTGTTGGAGGTGTCACTTCCAACATCCGAATCGCTCCCCGCATAGTATTGATCTTTTTCGCCAATAGAGATGAGGGTGTTCCAAACTACAAAAGCCGAATCAAAGTTAGAAACCCTAGATAAATAATCATCATTTAGGGTTGACTTTAAAGCATTAAGGGCTTTTGCATTAGCCTCAATATTCTTACCATCTAAACAATAAGCATTATTAGTAGTGGCAAGATAAACATGAATGCCTAGGGCCTTGAGGTACATAGACATCTTCACCTTCCATATATGGATGTTAACAATGTCAAACATGGGTGGTGACATGAAGTCCATAGTGTGTGTACAAAATATTGTGATTAGCCTAAAAATGAGGATCTTTTACTCTAGGTTGTTAGACCAAATCAGAGTACCAAGCTCTGATACCAATTGAAGTTCACCTAGAGGGGGGGTGAATAGGTGAAGGCTAATCTAATGGTCACTTAATGATGAATGATGCGGAAGCTAAAAACAATTATGACCAAATAAAACTTTTACACTAAACACCACGTATAACACAAGAGTGTTGCCGAATTTCCCGTGAAGGGCTCTGGACAAACTCCTCTAGATTCCCCTTGAATGGGTTGAGGTGCCGTGTTGGCTCTCTTGGTTAAATACAAGTGTTAGTCAACAAACCCAAGCAATATATCAATATGAGCACAAGGAATATATCATGCATATAAAGGTAAAGACAAGATAAGTAATGCAAGATATAAACAAGGAGATAGAGAGAGAGAGAGAGAGAAATGGCAATCGCAAACACAAAGGGTTTGTTTCGAGGTTCGAGCACACTTGCTCTACATCCTCGCCTTCGACACACGAAGGATTTCCACTATGCAAGATCCCAATGGATCTCTCCTCGGTGCCGCAACACCTACAAGCCCTCGGACTCCCTAGTCCCGTACACACGCAAGCCCCACAAGCTTGCCGAGGCCGCACCTCAAACACGGAGTTCGCACCCGAACTCGAAACAACGCGGACACACACGTCCGCCTCCTCAAAGTACAAGAAAAGATCTCTTGGTGATCTAAACACTTTGATCACCAATAAACACTCTCACAAAAACACTCCTATAGAATGAATAGCTCAATGGGTTGCTCAAGTGTTTGTGAGAAAAATAAGGAAAGAGATGGTGGAGGAAAACTCAAGAAATTCTCTTTTACACTCTTGATAAAAACTCTCCTTTTAATTGGAAGTATTGGCTCTAAATTTTGTGGAGAAAAACCTCTGAAATGAATAGGAAAAACTGGCTCTAAAAGTCTCCAAAATCTTAGCTCAAAACAATGACCAAACCCCCAAATTTATAGGCCAGAAAAATATAGCCGTTGGGATCTGTCAGGCATGCCGGTCGACCCAGCCGGTCGACCCGCAACGGTCAAAAATCCGACCGTTGGAGCCTCCGGTCGACCCGCCCGGTCAACCCAAAAGAACAGAGAGCACTGCTCTCAGTTCCGGTCGACCTGCCCACTGAACTGCCAGACGTGCACGGTTCTGTGCACGTCGGTCGACCCTTGCGGTCGACCTGCCCTTGGTTCCGTCGACCCGCCCGGTCGACCCGTAAGCCAATTCTGGGTCAGAACTTGGGAGAAAAATGTTGGTCTTTTGGCTTTCATAAAAATCCCATAAAATACATAAAAACCTACAAAAAAAGTTTAACCAATATACTTTGATATACAAACATGCTTGCACAAAATCAAGGCATGTTATAAAAGATTTGGACTATTTTTTGTAATATGAAAATATTTGGCTCATGTGAAAACTTGTATTTTCCAAAAAAACTTATTTTCCAAAACTCTTCATCAAATACAAAAACAAGATATACTTTTAAAGCATAGTGTGTATGGATATGATCCACTACACAATCAAGATGAAATATCTATGTTTTTGGCATTAAGCATAAACTTGGTTTTGGTTGAAAGATGTAAACATGAATATCAAAAACCAAATAGTATTTTGTCACAAAGAAAAATCTTTTCTAAACTAAAAAATCTTTTATGAAAACAATTCTATCAAGAGTGTGTGTGTATATGTACTTGAGCAATCCACCAACTACTCTATCCTTTACATTTTAACTAAAAATAAAAATCTTATACCTAGACACAAGTCTTGATCTTGAAGTCTTCCCTTGAAGTCTTCTCATCCTCTTGACTTGGTCCAAGTGCAATCTAACGAGCTCAACAAATTGATGTGGTCTTGATGCATAGGCTCGTAAATCAACCGGTGCTAGCTCCAAAACTTGTCTTAAAATCCTTTGTTGAAGCTCCACACCTACTAAGATCTTAATAATGAATCTGTCACTAATTAAACACAAGATCATTAGTATTATAACTTCATGAGTTAATCATCATCAAAACTAGAGTGATGGGCCTTTGGGCTAACAGTTAGTTTTCTGTGGGCTATTTTTCTTACCAAACAGACCCTACTATTAGAGGTCATTTAAGATTTTTCTTTCTAAAGATTGGAGAGTGAGTTATGATGTCCTATTGAATAGGGACTTCAAGGTTCATTGGCCAAGCATAGTAGTTAAAATTTGACCCTCATCCGAATGAAAACACGTGTTCCTGATACTAAAAAACTTTTCCAAAGAAGTCCAAATTCCCCAGAGTCCATCTCGGATCCTGCACCACATTTATTTTCCCAAAGACAGCTTCCGCCACGGTCAGCCTCCACATCCGAATTTTTCGAGGTCGTCCTTCTAGAAGACCCTTCCATCCAGGACCCTTCCTCCACTCCAATGTCTTTACCTTCCTGAGATCTTTTCCGCTCCAAAAGCCTCCAACTTCGCGACCGAGGCTATAGTGACAGATCACCCCTGATCTCCACTGTCAGTTACGTAGCCTCAATATCTTCCATGTTCATAATGTGTAACATCACTCAGCACGGGAAGCTATGGATAGAGGCGAATTTCTCTGTATGCAAACCCAACAACTAGCACCACTACTCGTTATCATTACAGCATGTAAATCGTGTGGCTGCGAGAATCTCACCCGCGCTAATCAACCTCCATAAATAGTAGTTCAGCAAATATAAAAAGACGAGCCTCCAACATTAAAGGACTTTTGGAAAGGCTAGACTTCAAATTCCAATCTCGATCAAGAAGCAAAATCTCAATTCCAATCCACACATTCCATACACATTGTAATTTCTGTAACTTGAGAATTATAGTGAAGTTTCTACTCCTCTCCATGATTTTTTCAGTTAAGAGTTTTCACGTAAATGTTGGCCCAAAGGCCCTTCATCTTAGTTTTGATGATGACTAACTTATGAAGTTAAGTTACTAATGATATTGTGTTTATATAGTTTCAGTTATTGATCAAGATCTTAGTAAGTATTTAGCTTCAACAAAGGATTCAAAGTCAAGTTTGAAGCTAGCACGTGTTGATTCAAGAGCTCGCGCGTCAAGATCACATCTAGTACTCAGATGGAGTCAAGCTCTATGGATCGTGTTTGGATCGAGTCGTCTTGGAGATGAAGATCGATGAGAAGACTTCGGTTTATATTTGTTTAATTTTGTTTAGATCTTGTGTAAGGATAGATTAGTCTTGATATGCTCAAGTACACACACAAGTTCAAAAGTTTTGGTTTCAATTTAACTGTTTTGAATTTTCAAGAACATATATTTTGTATTCATGAATAGATAGAATCAAAAGAAGTTTGCATGGTTTATTTGTATGTCGGATTTCATTCATATACATTATTATTTCATATTGTCTAAAAATATATTTTGATGTACATCTAGTTCATGATTTTAGGTTTTGTTTTATCAAAACTTAGTTTTGGATTTAATGTCAAAAACATAAATATCATTTATTTGTGTATTAGATTCTATCCATACATACTATGCTTCATATGTGTTTCAAATATCATGTTTTTGTATCTATACAAGTTTTGGAGAAAACAAATATTCATTTCAAAATTTGAGTTTTGAAAAAAATCAGTTTTGGTTTAAAGTTAAATTTCTAAGCCTCAAAAATAGTTCAACATGTTTGTAATATGTGTTGTTTTTTTATCACACATATTTGTATTTCTAAGTATTGATAAGAATTCATTTTTGTGGGATTTTATGTATTTTATTTGATTTTTTTTGGGTGTTTACAAGTCCATTCTTTAACCCTAAAATCTTGGTCTGAGCCTTCTGGTGGTCGACCGATCGATCGACTGGACCAGAGGTCGATCGACCGGACGGTCGACTGGACCAGAGGTCGATCGACTGAATGGTCGATTGATGTGCACAGAACGTGCACATTGCCTTGGCCGCTGGGCCGGTCGACCGCATGATCGACCGGCCCAGAGAGCTTGCTATCTGGATCTGGCCCGGTCAATCGATCAGAGAGACCAGCTCTCTCTGGTTCTGGCCTCAGTCGATCGACATGCATTTGCCTTGGGGCAGTCAATCGGGCGGTGAACCCATGGCTCAAACGGTCAGAAATCTGACTGTTGGTCGGTCGATCGAGCGGTCGACCGACAAGTCATTTTTGACTGTTTTGGACCCCAACGACTATATCTGGATCTCCTATAAATTGGGGTGCTTGAGATCAGTTTTAGACAAGTTTTTTTAGAGCCAAATTTTCATCTTCTACAATTATTTTAACTAGTTTTCAAAACAAATTTTAGAGTTTTAATCTCTCTATCTTTATTTGTTGCAAAGTTTTAAAAAATCAAAAGAAAACAAGTTTTGGGATTCTAGTTCTTGTCCAAAATTTCTATATCATTTCTAGAGTTTTCTCAAGTATTTTCTTTTTGTTTTCTTTTTCAAACACTTTGTTTTACTCACATACTTGAGCTATTCACTTCAAATCTATCCTCGAGGATCTTGTATTGTGAGAAGAGTTGTTTGTGATCTTTCAAGATCAACAAGAGAGTGTTTGTGATATTTGTGATCACCAAGTGTATTTCTTTTTTGTTTTGTACTCCCTCTTGTGTAGAGGTGTGTACTCCAAGTTTGTATTGTTGTAATTCCTCAGTGGAGGTCCCTTTGTGAAAGGTCCTATGTGAATTTATTAGAAATCTTTCTGTAGGAAGGCGGGGACGTAGAGCAGTGGCTCTAACCTCAAAATATATCCTCGTGTTTGCGTTTGAATTTTTCTCTATAACTTGTATCTCTCTTTATATCTTACATTGTTGTTATTATTGTTCATATTCATATACATGCTAGATACTATTTGTGTGCTCACACTTGTGTTGAATCAAGAGAGCTTTTAAAGCACCTCAACTCTTAATCTAGAAGAATCTCGAGGAGTAGTTTCAGAGCCATTCACGGGAAATTCAGACTCACTCTTGGTTATACGTTGTGTGTTTGCAATTAGGTTTTTAATTCCGTATTATTTGTCTTAGATTAGCACTACACCTATTTACCCCCCTCTAGGTGTACTTTCAATTGGTATCAGAGCTAACGCTCTTGATATTTAGTTTAATACCTAGGACTGGGAGTGTGATCCTTTATTGCTAGTCTAATTTGTTACTTTGCACACACATTATATACACTCATAGATTATCTTGCACCTCCCATATATGATGTTTTCAATATTGACATGTGAAAATTTAAGATGAGTGCATACCTCAAAGCCCTAGGATTGCATGTTTACCTTGCCACTACCAAGTAATCTTATTTTGATAATGACAAGTACTTAGGGACTAATGCACAAGTCATAGATGCATTAAAACATACACTAAGTAAAGAACATCTTTCTTTGATTTCTCATTGTGATTCCACTTTTGCAATGTGGAATACATTGACTTCTCCCAAGGAACAAATGACAAACATTTTGGAGAAAGAATCTAGTGGAGATGAGTCTGACCAAGCTTGCTACATGGTCCAAGTGAATGACTCCCTTGAGGTAAACTCGGACAATCAACTAGATAATTATGCTAGTTCTTCAGATGATTATCATGCTATGGATGCACATGTTTTAAATGAAGAACTTTTCGTGTTTTATGACGATTTGCTTTCAAAATATAAACTTTTGCAAAAAAAAGTTTTGAATTAAAAGAGGAAAATAAAAATTTGTTTTCAAAACTTGATTTGGTTTTTCAAAGGTTGAGGTTTCAAATGAACGGGATTCATTAAAACCCCAACTTGACCTTATTTTAAATGAAAATGAAATTTTAAAGAATAATAATTGTTTTGATCATGTTTTGAAGAAAAATAAGGTTTTATCTTCAAAACTAGATTTTGTTTTAAAAGAGAATGATTCTTTAAAAAATAAAATTGCTTTGATTTCAAAAAAATTGGATTTAGTTTCAAAATAAAATGTTTCATTGAAAAGTGATTTTGCTTCACATTCTTGTCATGTGCCTGTTGATTCATCTTCTCATGATAAGAATAGTGTTTGCTCTATATCTTCTTCTATTAAAATGATATGTGCATGTTGAAGAAGAATGTAGATTATTTGTTCTCCACTTTGAGCCAATGTGTCATGACCCACACAAGATTGGAATCTATGTTTCAAAATAAACATTCTCTACATATTCATGCACACCACTCACGGCATACACATGCTCATCATGCTCACACACATGATTTCTTTTATGCTGATGTGTAAACTTGTACACATTGTGGTCGTACGGGTCACCTTGCAAAATTTTATTATGATGGAATAAATGTTTAAAATTTTGCAAGTATGTTTGAGTTAGGAAAGGTGCAAACCCCAGAGGATCTATGAAAGTTTGGGTACCAAAATTTATCCCTATTTTATTTGTTGTAGGTGTGGGCTCTCACAAGACGTGAGAGTATTGGTGCCTTGATGGTGGATGCGTTTCGAGCTAAATGATTATAATTTTGGATGCATCACTTTCAAGGAAAGTTTGGTGGGAGAACCACCATGGTTTGGAGATATAGAGATTAGGTCATTCGGTTTGGTAACTATCTCTAACTCCTATTTTAATTTACATGCTTTCATATTGATGATTTTAACATGTCATGTTTTTCATATTCATTATGTTAAATGCAATGTTTATTAGACTTGTGATATACATGTATAGTATTTGAGATACACCCATGTTTATATGGATTCATATTTTTTGTGTTCTCACTTTACTTTAACTATTGTGTATATCTTAGTTCTAATACCACTTGCATTTAGCCTAATAGTCATATTTGTTTATGTTTTGTACTTCATATTTTGATTACATGTTTGGATGTAAGTTTTCGTTAACACTTGTATTTATACTTGTTTAGTAATGAGCTATATTTGATTCTTACGTTTTGGTGTCTTAATGCTCATGTGTACTCATTAGATGTACTTGTATAACTTAATTTTGATGATTCTTACATCTTCACTTGTATTCCCTATTTTTGTAAATGTTTTCGTGTTTAGCTTCATATTTATGTTAATTTTGTTCAAAACTATAAATATACATGTTTATCGTAAAGTCACTTTCTTTACATGACATGTACACGATTATGGACTCTTTTCATATTTGGATATGTATGTATACTTTAGTTTCGACAAAACATACATATACCTTGAAACTTGTTTAGTTTTGATGAAAATTGAAGTTTTGATGATTTCATGTTTTTGAGTAAGGAATTTTGATTGAGCTTCATTACCTTATCTCCATGCATATGTTGATTACATAATTTTTATACACTCTATATCCTTTGTTTACTCATGGTTTTGGATTCATGAGAATATATATGCTTCATAGCTCATTGAATGTCAATTATTGTGTATTTAGCATATTATCATGAGATATATTCATATTTTTAATCCTTACTTGAAGGATTTCGTACTAGTTTTAATTTTTTTTTTAAAACTAGTTTCATATTCTTTAATTGGTAGAGTTTTTAAACTATGTTAAAATATTTTCAAATCATATTTTTGAAAACTCCTACTTCGAAGGGCGGTTGGATGGGCGACCATGCCTTGTATGCTATTATTGAATATCTATTTAAACATGTGCATGAAAGAGAGTAGTTATGAATTATACACATACTTATCATGAAAATTGATTTTTGTATACTCATATTTTCTATATATATATATGCATTATATTTCAATTGATATTATATTACTCTGATCATTCATACATATAGATATTTTCTTGTGCTATAAACATATATGACCTTACATTCTTAGCACATATTGATTTTATGCTAAGCTTGATTTAATTCTTAATGATAATTGATATCTTTACAAGCTTACGCATTAGTTTTATTGGTATTTCATAAATGGGGAGAAAAATTTTTGTTTTATCTTTCAATTGGTTTATTTTCATTGGTATTTTACTCTCACTTTTATGATGAAAAATCTTGTGTCTTAGAAAAAGTTAACATTTCCAATATTGGTATCAATAGCCTTCAATTGGTATCTATATTGAAAAATGATTTAGTGTTTACCTAAAAATTTGGCTTTTACTTTCAATTGGTACCATCTCATTCTATGGTATCAATTGGTAAAAAGATGGTTTCACTTTCAATTGGTTTCTTTCAAGTGATAGTTTTTATTGGTATCAAATTTTTGTTTTAAAATATATTTTGCTAGTATTGTTTATTTTCCTTCACCCTTTGTTGATAAGTGACAAAAAGAAGGAGAAGAATTTGGGTTTATATATGCATGTTTTATTAATTGTTTATGATATATACATATGTTTTATGATTCTTATTGCATATTTTTGTTTTTTTATTGTTTATTAGTATTTGAGCTACATTGTATATCTTTATGTTTTATTGATATGCATAAGTTAAGGGGGAGCTTCTATGATGTTTATCCTTAATCAATGCATATATATAACCTCATAAGTTTTTTCATCATCAAAAAGGGGAGATTATTGGCCCAAAGGCCCTTCACCTTAGTTTTTATGATGACTAACTTATGAAGTTAAGCTACTAATGATCTTGTGTTTATATAGTTTCAGTTATTGATCAAGATCTTAGTAGGTGTTTAGGTTCAACAAAGAATTCAAAGTCAAGTTTTGAAGCTAGCACGTGTTGATTCAAGAGCTCGCGCGTCAAGATCGCATCTAGTACTCGGATGGAGTCAAGCTCTATGGATCGAGTTTGAATCGAGTCATCTTGAATATGAAGATCGACAGGAAGACTTCAGTTTAGATTTGTTTAGTTTTGTTTAGATCTTGTGTAAGGATAGATTAGTCTTGATATGCTCAAGTACACACACACAAGTTCAAAAGTTTTGATTTGGTTTAACCGTTTTGAATTTTCAAGAACACATATTTTGTTTTCATGACTAGATAGAATCAAAAGAAGTTTGCATGGTTTTATTTGTATGTTGAATTATATCCATATACATTATTGTTTCATATTATCTATAAATATATTTCGATGTACATCTAGTTCATAGTTATAAGTTTTGTTTTATCAAAACTTAGTTTTGGATTTAATGTCAAAAATATAGATATATCATTTACATGTATATTGGATTCTATCCATACACACTATGCTTCATATGTGTTTCAAATATCATGTTTTTGTATCTAAATAAGTTTTGGAGGAAACGAATTTTCATTTCAAAATCTAAGTTTTGAAAAATGCTGATTTTGATTTAAAGTTAAATTTCTAAGCCTAAAAAATAGTTTCATCATGTTTGTAATTTGTGTTGATTTTTTATCAAACATATTTGTATTTCTAAGTATTGATAAGAACTTATTTTTGTGAGATTTTATGTATATTATTTGATTTTTTTTTTGGGTGTTTACAAGTTCATTCTTTAACCCTAAAAATCTTGGTCTGAGCCTTTACCGGTCGATCGGACCAGAGGTCGGTCGATCGGACGGTCGACCGATGTGCACAGAATGTGCACGTTGCCTTGGCCACTAGGCCGATCGACCGATCCAGAGAGCTTGCTCTCTGGATCTGGCCCCGGTCGACTGGTCGGTTGACCGACCAGAGAGACCAGCTCTCTCTGGTTCTGGCCTCTATCGATCGACATGCATTTGTCTTGGGGCGGTCGACCGACGGCTCAAACGGTCAGAAATCTGACCGTTCGCCGGTCGACCGGGCGGTCGACCGACAGGTCATTTTTGACCTGTTCTGGACCCCAACGACAATATTCTGGATCCCCCATAAATTTGGGTCCTTGAGGCCAGTTTTAGATAAGTTTTTTTAGAGTCAAAATTTTCATCTTTTACAGAGTTTTAAACTAGTTTTCAAAAAAAGTTTTAGAGCTTTAATCTCTCTATCTTTATTTATTTCAAATTTTGGAAAATCAAAAGAAACAAGTTTTAGGATTCTAGTTCTTATCTAAAATTTCTATATCATCGCTAAAGTTTTTCCTAAGTGTTTTCTTTTTGTTTTCTTTTCCAAACACTTTGTTTTACTCACATACTTGAGCTATTCACTTCAAATCTATCCTCTAAGATCTTGTATTGTGAGAAGAGTTGTTTGTAAACTTTCAAGATCACCAAGAGAGTGTTTGTGATCTATGTAATCACCAAGTGTATTTCTTTCTTTGCTTTGTGCTCCCTCTTGTGTAGAGGTGTGAGAGTTGGAGTTGTGTACTCCAAATTTGTATTGTTGTAATTCCTCGGTGGAGGTCCCTTTGTGGAAGGTCCAGCGTGGAAATAGTGAAAATCCTTCTATATGAAGGCGGGACGTAGAGTAGTGGTTCGAACCTCGAAACATATCCTCGTATTTACGTTTGGATCTTTCTCTCTAACTCTTATCTCTCTTTATATCTTGCATTGTTGTTATTATTGTTCATATTCATATACATGCTAGATATTATTTGTGTGCCCACACTTGTGTTGAATTAAGAGAGCTTTTAAAGTACATCAACTCTCAATCTAGAGAAATCTCGAGGAGTAGTTCCAGAGCCCTTCACGGGAAAATCGGACTCACTCTTTATTACACGTTGTGTGTTTGCAATTAGGTTTTTAATTTTACATTATTTATCTTAGATTAGCACTATACCTATTCACCCCCATCTAGGTGTACTTTCAGTAAAAGCCTCTTTGTTATTTTGTTTTGTGTCTTATTTACGCGCATTTAATCCCCATTCTCATTCTCGGTTGTGGTGAGAATCGATCGTCCAATCACTTGCGATGAAAAATCTCCACACAAACTGGTGCTTTCATTGAGATCTGAATCCCTATACTCAAGATCTTTCTCCCAAAAACTATTAAACCTTCCTCAAAAAGCTTCTTCCACAGCGCATAAGGCCCAAAAAGCAAGTTGTCACCCTCAATAGCACCGCGTCTAAGGGCAAGGCCATCAGCACTATTAGGGGCACACCCCCATTAGCCATCGATCAACCGCATACCATTGAAGACATCAGTTCCTCGTCACCTCAGAGGCATCCGCCAACGTCCAAGCTCTCCCACGATAATATGTTCAGATGCTCACTGACATGAAGGAGCGAATGAAGAAGCAACAAGCCTAGTCAGATCATGATCGGGAGCAGGCGTCTTTTGACCGTGAGAATGCCATCTGTTAATAGGAGGCTTTGAGACAGCTCAACAACCAGCTGTAGGCCCATATCGCTTTTGTAACACCCGAATTATTAAACCTCAATTTAATATTCTATTTTGAATAATGAATTAAATAGAATAATTAAAATTGAGGATGTAATTAATTAGTGTGAAGTGGAATGAATTTGGATATTGGATATGTGTGTGTGTGTTATATATGTGTGATAACTATACGGATATAATTATCCTTGTATGAATGCATGTGTATAATTTTACACAAGATTATGTATGTAAATATATGTATTAGATTGTCTGAGTATATTATATAAATTCACGGAAATAAAAATCAAATAAAATCTTATTATCATAATTTTATATTCTTGATGGTTTAGTCAGAGGGGGTGGGTGTGCATGAAATGAGTTGATGAAGGGTTAGGATTTTTCTTAGATAATGTGTGTATATGTTGCATGAGAGGTTGTAAATAAGTGTATTACATAAAAAGAAGGGGAGAACCATTTCCCTAATTCTTGTCTCTTCATCCCTCATTTCAGCCGAACCCTCTCTTATTTTTCCCCTAAACTCTCCAAACCTAAAAATCCTCTCCTTCCTTAATCTTTCTCTCACTAACTCGTACTCTCTCTATCTCTCGTACTTTCTATGTCTCTCTCTTGCTGGCAGGCGGTGGCGCAAGGCAAGCCGCTGGCGGGCGGCGACGCGGGCAGGTCAGAGCGGGCCAAGGAAGGAGGTAGGCAGTGGTGGCCGTGATTGATTGTAGAAGGGAAGGAAGAGATGAGAGGTAAGGGGAAGGGAGGGGGAGCTGCTGCTGCTACTGGCTTGGTCGTCGTTGTGCGCGTGTAGAGGGTGGCAGCGCCAGGCGCGGGCAGTAGTGCTAGCACGTGGTGAGGTGAGAGAGTTACTCTTTATATTTTTATGATTTAATTTCGACAATTAAATCTTCTATTATAGTATGGTATTCATTATTGAGTGAATGGAAATTCCATTCTTTGAATTGTTGCTTCAATTGATTCTTTGGTGTTGTTATTCACTATGTTTGCACCACTTTAAAATTTGAAATTCCTTCCCTTGATAAATAGCTTAACTTTTGGTGGCCTTGCATTATGACCACTCTCTCTCTCCTTGCTTAAAAGATAAGTAAAATTTTCCTATGTTATTTGAGTTGGATCTGAAAAATGGGTGCTCTTGTCGATACTATTCATTGATGTTCTTCACTAGGGGCTATTTGTTTCGCCATGAAAGACGTAAAAGTCCGTAATTCATAAATGACTTGCAACCTAATTATAACTATGACGTTTGTTTGGACCGTAATTCGTAAAAGATTTACGCAACTCAACTATCACTCACTTACAACCCAATTACCACTCACTTACAGCCCAGTTACAGTTAATTTTGTGGTCATGCAAATGTATATTATTTTTTATGTTAATATTAATTTTTTTTAATATTTAGCATTTTTAATATTTATTTACAATATTAAAACTTTTTAAATCACCAAATAGTTAATTTTGTGGTCAACTTTTTCACTTACGACTTACACATTATAACAACCAAATACCGTAAAATACATCACACTTTCTCACTTAGAACTTTATATTATCAATCAAACACTGTAAAACTTACATGTATGTAACTCATTTATAACTGTAAAAGAGCTTACCAATTATAACTTACGAATTACGGCCAATTACGACAACCAAACAGACCCTAATTCCATTGGGCTATGGTTGAGTTCTAAATGGCGAGTTTCGGCTTGCTTTCGCCAATAATTGGAGTTGTCATTCTTCATTTTCTTCCATGGGAACTCGTCAAATTGTTAATTATGCTCCAAGTATCTGATCATTCAATCTAATGTTAGTTATAATCCCACTTGAGGAAATTATATATATATATATATATATATATATATATATATATTATATATATATATATATATATATATATATATATATATATATATATATAATATATAGTGAGTTGATCCCCTAAGAACGGTTCTCACGAATTCATGTGAGAACTTTCACGCGGGCCGTCGGATCTGATAAAGATCTAGTTTTATTTAATTTGATCTATCAGATCCGACGACCCACGTGAAAGTTTTCACAGAAATCCGTGAGAACCGTTCTTAGAGGATCAGCTCCCTATATATATATATATATATATATATAATATATATATATATATATATATATATATATATATAGTTTTACTGGAAGCTCATATGTTATATATATGTATATGTATACTTGTATTTGATTGTAGACGAAGTAAAATAGTCCTTTCTCCTCATGCGCCATCCATAGGGTCATCTGTGCAAGTATTGTGATATAAATTTTATTATTTGGCTTACTTAATAATGCATGGTGACTAACAGTTATGTTTAAAGCCTTACCTGTAATGGATTTATCGCTTTTGGTTAATTAAATGGATATCTACGATGAAAGTTAACTGGGTTGAGTAAATTGTCATGTCATTTTGCCTTATATCGAATTCTCGAAGTATCAGTATAAACTGATGTTTATCATCTTGGTTAGTATTCTATTTTCCATTAGGTCCAACCAAATAGAACTTAGGCGTATGTGGGGTCAGTTTTCGACCTCTTCAAGATCATGATACATGTCCAACCAGTCTCAAACAAGAGAGTGACACGTGGCCGCTTTCAGAACATCTGAACAGGAGTCCTCATTCGATTCAAACTCCGAGTAGTTTAGATGGTTAGAAGAAGGAGATATAATCAGTCATAAGAATCCCTATCTCTAAGCCAAATCTCCACTTAAACTCGATAGTTGCAGTTGGGAAACAAATCAATCATATCTACAGCTGAACCCAAATTATTAGATAAAGATAAATACTAGTTCGACTAGTTCAAATCAAGATATTTGATTCTAACCATCTCTGAAATAAGCGGTTAAATGTTTAAACAGAGTTGAACTCTACAGCCTTGTCCACTAGATACTACCTGCATAAATAGCATGCTCCTTCCAATATGAAGATGGAGATCAATTCACACCAGAGAAACCCTAGTTCATGAGATAGGATGATCCACCATTTTAGTTTTCCTGAATTATAATGGAATTCTCTCCCACTCTCTCTGTGGTTTTTTTCCTCTTTGGGTTTCACGTAAATCTCTGTGTATACACTGATTTGATTTCTACAATTTATTGATTAGTCCCCCCATATATTTTGGTGTGAAGATAAATTCCCTTGGAATTACCTGCTGCATTTGGTGATTCATTGAGATCTTTGAATCAATACTCAGGATCTCTCCCCTTTCCAAAACCCTAACCCTTTCTCAAAATAGCCTCATGCGACAACCATGACACACAAGAATGGCGTCCGTCATGATGCCAATGCTTATGGCAAACTCGAGCTGTTTGTACTCTCCCGAGGACAGCTTATTTAGACGGTGGCAGACCTGCGACAACGGCTAGGCGAACAACGGGCCCAGGCAGACCGCAAATGAGGACTGGTCGCTATCCATTGTGATACCGTAGAACGCGAGTGAGAGGTGTCAACCATCAGCTACTCATGCAGATAAAGATTCTTCGAAAAGCGCAACAATGAGTCATTGAGTTGAGTGCCAGGGAGATCCAAGTTGACATGTTTTCCAAGGTCTACAACATCCTACAGTTCCTCCCGACTTATGTTTTAAGCTAAATAAAATGCGCTTACATGGGGACCCCGAGAGCTACAGAGCTGATCTGTAACGCCCAGATCCCGCGGGTACGGAGAAATTACTGCGACGTATATATGCAGGGCGGAAATACCCTCACATATATACTCTAAGAATCAGTACAGGTAAGAATCAGAGTACGGAAGCACAGTGGTAATATACATTCCAGCAATAATGACATAAGTACATAGTTATCATAGAACATGATATAATAAATCAAGAATATAAGATCACCAAGAAGCGTAAAGCAGGATGTACAATATGAAATACGAGAAAGTACTCACGAGTAGAAAGATGAGAATCTCGCAAGCCGATCAAGGGAAGGCTGGAAGAAAGAGGGTCTGGACAGGCAACCGCTAATCCGTGCTTCCGCTGTGCCACTTTGATCAAGTACAGCAAGGTCACCACGATCCAGACTCTGGGATATGGACATAAGGATCCAGAGTTGTCAGAAATCACCCGGTGAGTACATAAGATAGAGCCAGTTGGCGTGCTCAGGCAGTCACACGTGTACATGATCAAGTGATGTGATTCAAGCATACAAGTACAGGCAATGACAAGTAATATAAACGAACTTAAAGGAACAATAGTAAATATGAAATCAAGTAAATACATGTATTTTGATAAATCTGAATCAGATAACATGAATAGAAAACGGTGTCGAGAGCTTAAGTACAAATATATATGCGATAAATACAAGTAAGGACAAAACTAATTGTACAAGCTCAGACTATGGATTCACGAGATTGATACATCAAGGGGATAATCCAAATAAGAAAACCCTCATCTATATACCACATATCTGATGTCATCATCATCTGAGTTCACACAACTTGAGCTGTCCTCAGAGTAATAGAACTAGAGTGTGTCTAGAGTAATCATTGTATCGCAGAAATCATATATCATAAAGCAGGGTGTCAACTCAGGGCATAACACCTAATTAAATGATTCATCAGTATAACCGGAGAATATAAAGGTATTGCATTCAAGTTATTCAATAATAATAATTAGCGTCATTTGTTATTCTCGTCCCTTTTCCACTGGCGTCTCACAACACCAACAGTTCATGCTGGAGCCCGTACTTCCAGTAGAACTCATCTGAACTCTAATATGCGTGTACCATTATTCGAACAGGGGAGAGACAAAATAACATATGCTCCTGGCATTATTATTATACATGTAGGTGTGTGTATGTTAATATGCACTGAGAATGCTTATCACACTAATACCATGTGGCACAGGCAGGAGGAAGGATTATTTCCTTTGAGGGTAGATTCAGGAGGTAACCCCCACAGATTCAAGAGGCGGGCCCATAGATTCAAGAAGTGGCCCCGACCACGTGTGTGGTGTGACACTTTGCTCCATGTGGCACTTTGTTCTGTGTGGGGAATGGATTCTAGAGGTGGACCCCACAGATTCAAGAGGCGGCCTCCGCCACGTGTGTGGCGTGGCACTTAGTTCCATTAAGGATCCGTCGGACGCTAGCATGATCGTGGGATACATCCTCGTCATCCCGACACCAGGCATGCTCTGCCAGACGCCGGTATGATCGTGCTATTAATAAGAGTAACAGTGCAGGGGACATGAGTACAGGGGATACAGGAGTTCAGGAGTACAGGAGTACCAGATGTCTGGTAGCAGTATAATAAGCATGTCAAGGTCCCCGTCAAAGTGATAATCATGAATATGCAATGTAATACAAATGTCAGGTGTAATAGTATCCAGTCAGGTGTCACAATAACAGGTCAAATGTGTCAGTACCAGGTGATAGCATATGTCAAGTATCAAGTGATAGCATGTCAATTGTCAGGTATCAGGTTTCAGGTATCAGGGATCAAGTGTTAAGTGATAGCATGTCAAGTACCAGTGCCATATATCAAGTGTTAGGAATCAGGTGTCAAGTATAAACATATCAGCGTTAGGTAATTAACATGTCGGTGTCAGGTGAGTTGAATACAGAGCCACAATATTATATGTCAGGCAATCATCTGGTCATGTAACATGGTACATGAGAACAATATATTTAAACATTTTGGATAAGACTGGCTATGTGTTATCTCCTATAAATACTCCTGCAGAGCAACAGAGAGGGAAGATCCAGCGACTGAAGCTTAGGGTTTTCTTTAGGCTTTTTCTCTTTCTGAAATTCTTGTATTTTCGTTTTCGTTATTTGAAGAAGAATATTTGAAGAAGGAGAGGAGCTTTGTAATTGGTCAGTGACATCTAATAAAAAGGTTATCCATTCTTCTTTGCAATTCAATTCAGTTTTTCTGCTTAGATTAATTATTTCTTCTTCTTTTCGTTTTCATGCAATTTTTCTTATTCAACATAAAAATTGAAAATAAAAAATAAAAAAATGAATAACTAATTAAAACTATAGTTTGCTAATCTCTTGATCAACCCTAGTTTAGTTAAAAGATGAATTGATTGATATCTATTATTGTTAGAAACCCTAGGATTAAAATTGGTTTTCTTGAAGATGAATCGATGATTAGATTTACTTAATTCAGGTTGTACTTTTTAAATGATTCTTCATAGTTCATACTTAAAAACTTTGATAGCATAATTTTAAGTAAAAAAAAAAACTTCTCTTATGCTATACTTTGAAATTAGGATGAACGAATGTTTGATCTTTATTAGTGCACACTAGTTAGGGTTCCAACAATATTATTCATCTTACTTGATTCTCAATTAATAACCTAGGATGGATACTGCTTCATTCAATATGATGTTCACTCTTAGCGACTAATACTTTGGGTTGTGGTAGATGATTAATAGACTATACTTCTTTTGTTTGATCAAATCTAATCAATCTCTCTTTTTCTTTTCCAAGCGAATTACAGAGAAGATCGTTCCGAAACGCTTCCATCGCATCCTTCCCTGTGGATCGACCCTTCTAGCCTTTACTACGCGGTTACCTTGAAACGAGACTAAGATTTTCTAAACTATTTACAATACAATTTCCCGTTTCAATCACTACCCCTCGGGGAGCCTCCTGAATGATGGAGACTTTCTCATGACTGCTCGGAGCTCAGCCTATACGGACCTTGCCCTAACGACCACCTAAGCGGGTCGACAGCCTATACGGTCCCTACCCTGAACGCTACCCTTTTCAGAGTCTCCTAAAAGATGGAGACTTGCTCATAACTGCTCGAAGCTCAGCCTACACACGGGACTCACCCTGACAGCTACCCAATCGAGTTAACAGCCTACGGGTCCTACCCTAATGGCTACCCCTCGGGGAGCTTCCTAAAAGATAGAGACTTGCTCATGACTGCTCAGAGCTCAGCCTACACAGTCTTTACCCTGACGATTATCCAAGCAAGTCAACAGCTTATACGGGTCCTTCCCTGACAGCTAATCCTCAGGGAGTCTCCTTAAAGACGAAAACTTCCCACGACTGCTCGGAGCTCAACCTACACGGGCCTTGCTCTGACAGCTCCTGAGCGAGTCAATAGCCTATATGGGTCCTACCCTGACGGCTAACCCCTTGGGGAGTCCCCCAAAAGACGGAGACTTGCCCACGACTGCTCGGAGCTCAGGATACACGGACCTTACATGACGGCAACCCGAGCGAGCTAACAACATATATGGGTCTTACTCTGATGGCTACCCCATGGGGAGTTCCTGAAAGACGGAGACTTGACCACGACTGCTCGGAGCTCAATCTACACGGGCTTTGCCTTGACGGCTACCCGAGCGAGTTAACAACCTATACGGGTCCTACCCTAATGGCAATCCCACAGGGGAGTCTCCTAAAAGACAGAGACTCATCCATAAAAATTTCTCGGAGCTAAGCCTATAATGGGCCTTGCCCTGATGGCTTCCAATGCGAGCCAAAAGACTGACAGGCTCTGACCTGACGACAGCCTCAGGACAATCTATATCTTGTTCTTCCAATAGTTGAGCAGCCTCCGATTAACCCAGGGGCCCCGCCTGAACGACTACCTAAAACATCTTGCAACCTTGACGACAGGCACCATGCCTACATAATCTGCCAAGCAAACTATAATCGGACAGGGCACACGCCATAGAACCCATACAAGCACATCAAGAACAAGGGACGACACAATCGAAAAAGAAAAATAATCGCTTTTATTGATGATAGGAGAGTTACGATTTTCTTATTACGACAATTATAAAAAAAAAGTGCAAATAAGCTTGGCTAACTCTGCTTACGTCCGCTACTTTAACTCTCAGACCATCCTCGAGACCTCCTAAGCCAACTATCGGTGCTCTGATAGGAGATTGCTCGGCCTCTCGAACCAACAATTCCTGCCTCTGGCCCGATCTCTTGGCCCTTTGGGTTAATGACTAGCACCCCGACCCGACCGCTTGCTCCTTCAGTCTGACCACTTGTGCCTCAGAGCCAGCCATTCGTGCCCTCTGCTCATCCACCAGAGCTTAAGATCATGACTTGAGAGCATAGCACCTGCGTTTCTATTAGCAAATTGACGTGGGTCGTACAGAGTTTATTGTAGCGATTAATCTGATGCTCCAAATCATCCCTCAGCTCTTTACCATCGGCCTCGCGGCGCTTCAAATCCCTCTCTAGTAACCAGACCTGGTGCCTTAGTTCCAGGTTCTCGGCGCATTCTCGATCGATCACCTCCAGAGTATGGTGATTTTTGAATGATTTGAGGTAATTTTCTCCTTTAACTCTGAGATATCATCGAGCGCCTTCTTCTTCAGCTCCTTAAGTCGCCTCAGGAGCCTTACCTCTAAATCTAGTTTCTCATTCCTTAACTTCTTCATCTCCTCCAGCATATCGGCCGATTTTAAAAATACCTCGTACACTTACACCCTCTCTTCGAGGTCGCTCACCATCACATTGTGAAAAATCAGCTCACAGTCTATCTGGAGGGTAAATCAAGCACATAGAGGTTTATGCAGCGGGGAAGCCTGTGTAGCGTCTAGAATAGGCTCTTTGTAACTCTCCTATGATGAGCATTCAAAATCTAACAAAACTCTAGGCTCATCATCGAGATCCAGTTCCACCCCTCGTCGTCATCGTCCTCGGGGTCAGAACCCTCAGGCCTCATCCCGGGTTTCTCAAGGCACCTCGCACCTGACGGGGCAGCCCCTACAGAGCCTGAGCAGATGCAGGCACTCATAGTTTCCGAGCGGCTCTATCCCGAGAACTGGTTTTCATCTAAGGTTTTCATTTTATCTATAAATAGGAGAGAAAGCGAACTGATTCCAATTCAAATTTTCAATCCCCGAAAAGTCAGTCCACATCCCAAGATTTTTGGTCAACCGAATCAGCAAAAGATCAATCGTCACCCAACCTCTCAGTCATTATGTCTCCTGGATTTGAAGAGACATAGTATACGATCCCAGAGAAATACAGCCGACCGATACGACAGCTAGCAGCCAGGTGTACCACCTGCAATTAAATCTTGAATATCCGCATTTATGATTCAGAGCTTCGTCCGCTGAAAGTTACGATGAACTTAAGGCATCAAAAGGACTCCTGCCAACTTCGCTCTTGCGATTCCCTTCCACACACACTCTGATAAGTGAAAGAGTTAGGGGTATCTGTAGTGGTCAAAATTTGTCCCTCATCAGGATGACGACGCGTGTTCCTGATACCGAGAAACTTTCCCCAGAAGTCCACATTCCCCAGAGTCCAAATCAGATCCTTTGTCACATTTATTTTCTTGAAGGCAGCTTCTATCACAAACAGCCTTCTCTACATCCGACTTTCTCTTGGTTATCCCTCTTCCCGAATACCCTTCCTTCTGAAGCCACCTTCCACCACTTCAAGGTTTTTACTTTCCGAGATCTTTCCCGCTCCAAAAGCCTCCAAGTCCGCGACTGAGGCTCAAGCGACAGATCACTTCTGATCTCCGTCGTCAGTTACACAGTCTCATTATCTCCCATGTTCATAATGTGTAACATCATCAGCGCGTGAAGTTGTGGACAGAGACGGATTTTCCTTCATGCAATCCCAACAACCAGCACCATTAATCGCAGCCGTTACAATGTACAAATCGTGTGATTGAGGATCTCGCCTCCACTAACCAATCTCTATAATCAGCAGTTTAGTCAAATATAAAAAGACTTGAGCCTCCAATATAAAAGGACTTTTTGAAAGGCTGGACTTCAAATTCCAATCTAGATCCAAGAAGCAAAACGCCAATTCTAATCCACACAAATCCCATACACACTGTAATTCCTGTACCTTGAGAATTATAGTGAAGTTTCTCCTCCTGATTTTTTCAGTTAAGAGTTTTCTCGTAAAATTCTTTTTGTTCTTTTGTGTTATCTTATTTACGCACATTTAATCTCCATTCTCATTCTCGTTTATAATAAAAATCAATCATCCAATCACTTGTGACAGAAAATTTCCGCCACACTGAGCAACACCCAAGATTAATTTGGTGCAAAACGCACACCCCCTGTAAATAACACACGAGTACTAGCAAGAACTTAGAGAAGACACAGCTCAGAAGTCCCATCTGTTTGCTGTGGGCGTGGCACTTGACAGGATCCGGTGTAGTCATCATGCTGCTCATGTTGGGTTGTTTCCGAGTGCCAAGTGGAAACAGGTGAGAGCAGTTATTATAGCTGATCTCACACTAATTAATTAATATTGTGGCTAAGCTAATAATGCAGTGACAACGGCAGTAAACAACGGTCAGCTTTGCAATTGCGACCGACCAACAAATATTAACACCACCAAAATCAACGGGGGTCCCCCCGCTGCTCTCCTCTTTCCTTCTCAGGTACTGAAGGTGCTCCTCG
Source organism: Agave tequilana (assembly GCA_038442645.1). NCBI lineage: Eukaryota > Viridiplantae > Streptophyta > Magnoliopsida > Asparagales > Asparagaceae > Agave > Agave tequilana. The sequence goes on along the minus strand of JAVJIF010025765.1, from coordinate 195 downwards.
CTGCTCCTGTCTCTGTGCCTTTTGATTGTGTGTATCACAAGGCAAGCAACATCACGTGCTCTAGCAGCATACCACCGTACTACTGTCTCTCTGTACATTTTCAAGATTAAACCCTTGCAAAATGTTCATTTCTTTTCCTTTTCCTTTATTTTGGATATACTGCAGAAAACCTTACAGAAAAAAATCAGTTTTTTT